>CM052115.1:9884711-9919324 GCA_028454245.1 Halictus quadricinctus | reverse complement strand
ATAGACCAAGAAACTTTTTAAAAATATAGTTACAATTTATATAAAATAGAATGGTACATCTCCAGATTGTTAAATTTTGCACAACTTTGTAAAACGGTACTTTCAGCCCCACCCTATACTAACTTGTCCATCATACTTCAGATGCCCTGGCATCCTGAACTCCTAGCACTATGATTTATTTTACGATTACAGTGATTAGAATTTCCTTGGTCGTTTATAATTTTCTAGAGGAAATTGAAACTGTATAGCGTAAACGTAGCTCATCAGGAAACAAGTTAAAAATAAGTATCTACTAACAAACTGCTATACATTCGAATGAGCACAATGATATTGTTATTGATGAAAATGATAAAATATTTAGAAAATAACATGTTTATAATAACGACGCTTGAGATGACCGACTACTGGCCTGTTCTTGTATACTTGCACACAAGAACAGGTGAAAAATAAGCATAAATAAGTAGAAAGAAAAATAATTCTACGGAGCTAGGATTGCATATTAAACCAGTGTGCGCTGGATCCTGCGCGGCATTGAATGCCCGGTACATACACCATACGCTTGTGCTATGGTATGGTATGGCATGGCGTACGGCTGTGCGTCCGCCCCGCGGCCACCGCATTCCAACGGCTGCCCAAACCGAAACCTATATCGTGTATTCCCGTCTTTCTCTTCTCTCTCCAGTCACTCTCTTTCTCTCATGATGTCCTCTCCGCGCTATACCTCCTTCTTCCTATCTTCCTCCGCGTTGTCTTACTCCGTACCTCCTCCCCCGACCTCTTTCTAACCCCCACCAGATGTCCTCTTAGGCCGTCGTCACAAGAGCGTTAACTCTTTCAGGGGTACAGAGGCCACCACGAAATGTTTATAGTCCCGTAAACATTCGAATGCTCGAGCTAGTTTCGAAGGACACCTCCAAGTTCACGGAACTTGAAAGCGCCTCGAGGTATTTGGTGTACATACCGAGTTTTGCAAACTGTTCTGAGTATTGCCAGTAACGTCTTTCAGGTTCTTTTACACCCCCTCCACGTGTCCTCCTGAGCCTCTATTTGTTTGTAAACTTACAGTAAATGTAACATCAATTCGTTCGATCAACATCTTTTGTTACCATTTGTTTCTTGCTTGGTAATCAATTTTTGGATTGTTTCGAGAATAACGACTTTTTCAAATTGCTTCTTCGAGATGCATTCCGTAATGCTTACGCAACAATTCCGGAAAACGAACTCCGACTCCTCTCATCCCTTAGGGTTAGTCATCCAACTGGACGACGAACTTATGACGCATCGCTGTGGTAATTTGTGCTTCCTCTTCTTTCAATATCCAATGATCTGATAAAAAGTGTCCATATCAGAGACCTTCATTACAAACTGTATAAATCAGCAACATTAAAAACAATTTATTTCGCAAAATATAAATTGAATAGTTAATTTACCATACCCATTTCGACGATTTTCTAACAGTCTTCTGAAGTCTCACTACGTCAATTTACACTTTCAAAATAAAAATGTATTTAAAAAAACGTTGAATACCAAAGCTTTAAAATTATTCATAAGTTTCACGTACCCACGTGAGTTTTTGTACAGCTTCATTAAAAATCGTTCTTTAATCAAGCTTCAGTAAAAAAATAACAAAATGGAGCCTCGCGAAAATAAGTTCATACAAAAAAGCCTGAAAGCCAATGCATCCCGAGTGCAAGGGGTTAATTAGTCCGCGCAGTGGGTCGGTGCAATTTAGTACGCAACCGCGTGTCAATCCGGGATGATTCTTCGCGCACTTTTGCTTCTATTTTGACCATTCTCGTTTCGTTAAGGGGCCCCGGGCCCTCTTCCCGTCAGACATTGTAGCAGTCCGTGGACGACGTGGGACGGATCGCGTTACTCCCTTTGACGAAGTGGGGTGGGGCCCATCCGTGCAATTACTCCGGCTCGCAGCCAAAGTGCTTCCTTAAGCGTGCATATCAAGAACAGCTTGGGCCCCCTTCGCGCCCCCGTTTCTTCATAAAGTGAAAGCACGCGCGCAATGCCGGCGTGCCCTTTCGCAGAATTTTCATCCACGCGATGCTCTTTTCGCGGCTATGCACGGCGTTCCCCGGGATCCGCTGTGTATTTTTACCATTCTACGGGGGGTTTTTACGATTCCCGTAACTGTTCCCCCCTCTCCTTTCTTCTGCAGCCTCGAAAACCTCCCCGACTGTTCCCACGGTTGTTCGAATCACTGGAAAGCTCTAGGCGGCTTTAGGAAACTCTGCCGAGCTCTAAGAAACTTCCAGGCAACTCCATGAAGCTGTTGGAAGTTCTAGGGTGCACTCGGAAGCTCTATGAAGAAACTAGGGAGTTCCAGGAACACAAACAAATCGCAGGGGCTCTGGAAAGCTGAATGAAGCTCTATGAAAGTTTAGGGTGCTCTGTGAAGCTGTATGGGACTCTAGGAAGCTCTATGGAACCCTAGGAAACTCCAGGGAGCTCTCTGGAACTCTAGGAAGATCTAGATAGTTTTGGGGAAAGTTCTCTACGAAACTTTAGAAAGCTTTAGAAAATTCTAGGGAGCTGTAGGAATCTTTAGGAAGTTCTACTGGGGCTATAGGAAGCTTTAAGAAACTTTTAGAAGTTCTAGGGGCCTCTAGGAAGCTGTACGAAGCTCTAAGAGGAAGTAGTAGGGTGCTCTAGAAAGCTCTACGGAACTCTAGAATGATCTAAGAAACATATTTCTAAGGTGCTGTCACAACTCCGTCGATTTCTTCCCTGGTGTTTTTACACCTGTTATATTCGCACCCCTGGTGCATTTGCCCAAACGTTTCCCAAGGTCAATTGCCCAAAGTTTAATGATCATATAATAGTAATCATACGACAATTTGTAGAACCATAGAATCATAGAACAGTTTGTAAATTAGTTCTACTAGAATTTATAGAGTTAATAATTTATCGAGTTTACGAAACGAAGCGCATATAACGGTGAGAATTGATCAGCATGACAAGCGGCAACGCGAAAATTGTTGGTGAATCCGTCGAACGCCCACGCGATCGAATAAAATATAATTCGCATGATTGACTAAACGAGCACTCCGGGCTCCCTCCTCTCGCTGAATTATGCGCTCGCTTATACCATTCCTCAGAGGGTTAATCGAAGTGCACTACCAAGTACTGCTATCCACTTATGCAACCGGCTACCGCGCCCACTCGTGTTTACTCCTGTGCATCGATGCGCTTGTGCGATTCGCGATCGTGAACTGAAGATGATCCCCATGTGAACTTAGAAAGCCATTCAATGATCATCGTGAAATTCATATTATTAACATTTTGTCTACCTTCTGTTACCTGCAGACTGCAATCGATGCAACGTGATCGTTCAAGCGGATTTTTAATGGAATATTTAGATGTTGTGTATATCAGTTTTGCGTTACTCACATTAATACAATTATCGATCACCTTGAAATGATTATCTACCTTTTTAGAGGCAAACAACTATTCAATGGAAATCAATAAAATGCAAAAGATGCTAGAAGCTTTTTTGCTTTTGTTAGCGCAAGTATCGAGAATATTCGGATAAAGTTAATATTCCACACTGTATATATTTTTTATCAGTTAAGAATACAGTCTTGGCGAATACAATATTTCTATATGAAATTCTATGCGCTGCAGTTCAAATTTAGAATCTTTGAGGTGAACAATTTTGTTGTTCCAGTTAATACATTTTTTATTGATCGAAAGTAGCGTATCGTCGTACGCAACGTCTTCGACCAAACCTCGGGAAAAGAAATGCAATAAAAATCGCTCTTCCACACGTCCCAGTGTCCCTCGCTATCATCGAACGGCATCGTTTAACTTCTCAACATTTCAGACGAAGGCTCAAAGTCCTACTTCGGGATTCTCTTCACGTTTCACTTCGCGCTCCTTTTATTTCCAGATCCGTTCCCAGTTCAGCCTTCCACTTCTCTCGATTACAAAATGGCCGGGCCTTTTATAGACTAATAAGACTTCCACCGATTTCATCTGAAGGATAATTGCCCGGCCAGTCGCCATTTTCCCCTAACACTTTCGAATTTTATTTCGCCCATTACATCGTACAAGATTACTATCAAAATCGAGCTAAAAATACTTTACCAACACCATCTCATACAATCTCCCTTACAATCCAAACAAATCTTTTTGTACACATGCTCGTGAAGAATTATGCTTAACGCTAGAACCACCGAACACCACTCATTGTGAAATTATTTTTATAATTTCAATGTTACTCTTAATGATTTTTTTATGGGACCTTTAGCAACGCATTCGTGACATTTTTCTGATTAAAATGACACCAAACACGATACGGTTTGGATTTGATTTACGTGTTTAATCAAAGATATTGTAGAACCTCGATTATCCGAACCGATATGTCCCGCTCACTTCATGTTCTTTTTTCTCAGTAACCGTTCGATCGATCGAGCTGCAATTTTATGTATCTCTGCTACTCAGGGTGACAAAGTGTTTTAGCCAAAGAGTTTTTCAAAATTCAGCCTACAGCCGGATTGGCAGCATCATCTATATCTCACTCGCTTGACATATCTCGACATATCTTGACATATCTCACTGTGACATTCTGTAATGAAACTACGTATACAATTAGTCAACTTGGAAGTTACATAGTCGCTTCCATTGAACATGATTCGACAAATTCCTTTATCCAAACGTGTAATATTATTAAAATTGCGAAAGAGCCGCCAGCGTTGAAAATTATTAGACAGATGCCTTTATCCAAGCCCAAAATATTATTAAAATTGCAAAACATCTTAACATATCGAACGGAAAGAAAAGAAATATTTTTAGGAACATTTCGAAGCAACATTCCAAACATTGAAAGTAACAAATGGAAGTCTGCAGCGAAGGAACAAGGCGAAACCGCGATGGTAACGGAGTGCGCCCGCAACATCGTCCCTTTAATTTTCTCATTTCGTCCCCTTCGGGCTCCCCGTTCCTCGTGTCAGCCGTCCCTGGAGGCGAACCGCTCTATAACTGGTTTTCAATCAGTTGCTGGCAAGCGTGCAGACCCCGATCACCTAGATGACGGACTTTCAGCGATAATTACCGTCGGTGCTCGCTGGTCCGTGCGCAAACGCGAATAAATTCGTGCCGCTGTTACCACGCGTCACTATTTCAGAAAAACGGCACGAATCATCTGCGCCCAGAAGTCTGTGTCAACGAAGATCGAGGACGCCGCGCGTGTTCCTCCACTTTGTTGGCGAGGATTGAGACACGCTCGATCCGTTCAACGATCCCGGTTCGATCGACTTTTTTCTCTCTCTCTCTCTCGAGGAGGAGGATCGAGAAGCTGTTCCGCTTATATAGACCGTGTTATCACGTGTTTTTCTTCTCTAGTTCGTTTTTTCTCACTCTACGGCGCGCAGAGTCCACGCAAATGATCGACTAGTTTTCTCGTTCTACAATTCGCAATTTGACCGCGATTTATTATACCACGAGACGCCCTTTTTTTCTTTTTGCATTTTGCTTCCCGCAGAAACCTCTCGAACGTTTCTCGTTTGCATGAGAGCATTTTCTCTTTTAGAAAGACCGCGTGTTTCGGCGAACTGATAGGGGAAATTGATCCGCGATAATTAGATTGCGGATCTTTATGCAAAAAATCGTACGGATTGATTGCAAGACATAGAAACCAAATAAAAATTGATTTCCCTTTTCAATGGTTTTATTAATTTTGTAATCTTTTTATCGTTTGAAATGACGCCGGAAATTAAATCCGAAGTGTAGTTATTATTTCAAAGAGCGACATGCAGAAAAATTTTCTTCGCACGATGTACGAAATTGCGATTGTATTGTGACTTGCACTGATTAATTTCTGAATCGCCGAAACGGAATATAGGCTGTTGTATGGTAATACTGTGTGTACAATGGCAGCTCGGTTTCCTATGAATGAAAGCAAAGGCGTAGAAATTCGTGCGTACAATGTTCCCCCGAAGAAATCGTGACGATTGGGAAAATCTTTGAAGGAAAGTAATTGCTTGCGAGAACTTTCTCGGGGCTCGAAGGTCATTAACGAGCGGCTGGATGATTCCGAGAGTAATTAGCGGCGCGATAGGATCGCACCTCCGAGCAGGAAACAATTATTTGTCTATTTATTCATGGAGCGTTCGTTTGTGTCGCACGGATGGCGTTAATTATTCTTGGAAACCAGCCGGCAACAACGGAGCGAACAGAGTGAACATAGTCTCCTCGAGGGGGGAAAAAAATGTCACGACACGTGTCTGTTCAACTGGCTTTTTTCGCCAAGATTCACTCGAACTTTCTCCGGTGAGACCACGGCGCAGCATCATGCTTTCGAAGATCACTTATGAACTAGTTGAACAGAACATTTTCATCTTCCGGTCTTCGCAATAATTATTTTGCGGTTTCCTGCGGTATTCGTCAGAATAATTGCACAATTTTTTCATTCGTTATTTGCAATTTTCTTGTTAAAGATTTGCTATTAAAATGTACAAGAACGATTTGCTAATTCATAATCATCAAACTCGACAGTTTATGACGCACGTCTAGCGAATATAAGAAGACAAGAACAATTCTGAAATCACCGAGCACTTACTCTATGTTCAGCAAAATCAGCATTTGACTGACAAAATGGCGTCTGTAATTTGCAGGTCATCGGTCGTCAATGAACGTCGAGCGGCCCACGATGGACGGTTGCGGTCAGCAGCCGTTGTTCTTGACCGGAACTTCCGGTTCTGCTGGGATTTCCGGTCCCCAGCAGCAATCGGTACAATCCGGGGCTCCCCAAGAGCATTATGGGGGTCCTCTCAGCCTCAGCATCTGCATATCCGATTCCGGACACGAGATACTGCGACCGAAACCCCGCCGGTGAGTGTTACTTTGCCATTTTTCTTCTTCCTTCTCTTCTTCTTCTTCTTCTTCTTCTTCGTCTTCTTCTTCTTCTTCTTCTTCTTTCGTTTCCCCTTTTTCTACTCCTTTTTCTTCGTTTCTTCGGCGAGTCGAGGCCTCGATCCTCGTGTGTTGTAATCGATATCGATCTTAACGAAGATCTGATTAATGGTCGCGTTCGACGGTGATCCGCTAGATCCGATAAGGATCGATTAAAGCCCGGCCTGTGTGGATCCTCGTCCTCGGCCTCCTCTTGCTGAAGAAGAGGAACGTTGACCCTCGACACGAAACTAGATATGTGTCCTTTCGATTATGGCGATACTGGTTGATGTACAGGGTGTCTTGTTTAACCATTGCATCGTCAACGTGTTTTTGAAAATGTTTATTAACAAGGGTGGGTCGGTTTGTGCACAACTGCGTGCACAAACATGGAATAGTAAAGTGACGATTAGACTGCGGATTTGATGCATTTATAGCGATTTTAAAAGAATGTAAAAATGTATTTTATCCAAATGAACACAATTTGTATTAAAATTATTAAAAAAATTCTTGAAATAAAGCAACTCGATTGGAAGTAGTTTGGCATTTTCTATTCCAAGCCAGTTTGTTGCAACTGAAGTGGACCACAAAATTTTTATTCTGCATAAAGATCCGCATTCTACTAATAAATGTATTTACAAGACATCTGTTCGACACGAAAGACAATGTGCAGTAAATGTACAAGATCCAATAGCTTTCACTCGTAAAACCAACAACATAAAATAAAAATAGAATGATTAGGCACGTCCTCGAACAAGGATACATACTGCCTCGAACGTTGTAGTTTTATTAGAAATCACTGTGGACAACGTCGACCAGAGTGATTGACAAGGCAGTCAGGACTTTCCAGGTCGAGGACTTTGTTTCTCCACTCGATCCTGTTCATGTTCGTCTGATCAGTATTCCGACGTGTGAGCCTGTCGTGTGCGCACTCGGTGATTCGTACGTGAAACTCGGCTCGTGATGTGTGTTATCAGTATGTACGACACCGGGTTATCATCGATTAAGAGTGATAGATCGCTCATCTTATTCCTCTAGATTCTGATCTTAATTGCAAACAGTTAACACAATCAGCGGTGGATCAGTAACAATCTTGTAAAATTTGTCTCGGGAAATTTATTCACTGACACTGGTCACTTGAGTTCTATCACTAGATCTAGATCTCTAGATCTCTATTGCAAAATAAAAACTTTTTGCCTCAGTTGTTAGGAACAGACACCTGGTAAAAATTGATTTATTTTTACGCTAAATGTACTCAGTATTAAAAAGTGACTGGTATTTATTGAGCTATAGACATTTCAAGATTGAGTTAATTTTCCAATTTTAATATTGTAGGCTTAGATAAAGAGATTTGTTTAATAATGTTCAATTTCCCAAAACTTTTTGGGTTAAAATACTTGTTACCCTTCGTAGTACAGTCACACAAAATTGGATCTCTATCGGTCGAATGGCTACCGATAAAAAAGAACATGAAACGTGCGATACATCATCGGTTCAGCATAGATATAAATACAATCCAAATTGTATCGTGTTTGGTATCATTTCAAACAGGAAAGTATCCCGAATACGTTCGTAGAAGTCTCATAGAAAAGTCATTAAGAACAAGGAAGTTATGTTACAAAATTAGTATCGTCTCGCCGATATTCGTTCAACAAACACTGACTTTACAGGCTATAACTAACATTTGTGCCCGAATTTGTCATATTACATCGACACAAACAACACTAACACATCCAACTACAGTAGAAAAAGCTGCAAATGGCAATACACAAATCCCACAGGTAGGAATAGTTGATAAAACGTGAAAATTCCGCCCCGAGAGAGCCGTGGAGGTTAAGAGATGCAAACGGGCATGTGGCCACAAAATCGAAATAATATGGCATTACGGAGGGGTTAAGAATATGGAAGTTAATTTTGACAGACTCCTTTTGGTGCAGGGGGCCCGAAGAATCCCGAAAATCTGGGTCCTTTGGCCATCAGGGCCCGAGGGCCGAATAAATCGCGAACTCGTGCATGGAAACCGTTCGAAGGCGGTAGCACCGGTTCCTTTTCAGCGTCGATGGAATATGGATCGTTGCAACGGTCCCAAATGTTCGGTCCAGGGCCCACGGTGAAATTTATATATTAGCACACACGTATATATTGGAGACTCTGTATACATACACAGAGAGAGAGAGAGAGAGAGGAGATGGGTGAACGAACCCCGAGATTTGTGGTGCTATTACGCGAACCCTTAAACTTCACCGCCTATTTGTATGCCGTGAGCAGATTCTTTTCGGTGGGCACATTGGGCAGATATCGAGCGGTGTCGATGGGACCAAATGACGGGCCCAACTGAGGAGTGGGGGCCCGGAGGGGCGGGGGAGGGGTCCGCGCACCAGCGAAAATATATGCTCGTTCGACATCGTTAATCGAATCGCCGGTAATTATGTACATCATAAATTTTAATGATCCTTAATCGGATGGCCAGCCTCGTAATGGCAATCTCCAGAGATCCCGCTAAACATCTGGAATGAAAATAAAAGAAGAAAGTCGGAGAACAACAAGCGAGCTGAGTTTGGATGTCGCTCGAGGAAAAGGATTTTTCGGTTTTGTGGAGGTTTGATTGGTTACTGTTTACTGGGGACGATTACTGGATTGGAGATCTTTATGCAAAATCAAAATTTTCTGGATCGATTACAGGAAATGGGAGTTACAAAATTGATTTATTCTCTTAGGAATTTTAATAGGTAGTAAATAATGTACCAGTGATATTAAATGTGATGTTTCTTCTATTTTGTGTTTTACCTTATTTTTGCCATAAATGCATAAAATACGCGGTCTGGTCATTGTATTGTTAGGACTAGTTTAAATTGAAGAGTTTGTGTGGGAAAAATTAGTAAAAAAAGTAAGATGTGTCTCCACTTTTCGAACATAGCGCCAGTAGACTGCTGAGATTTTTCTGATTAATACGAGTCCAAACACGACACAAATCGGACTAGTTTTACAGACATATAAATCACAAAATGGCGGACGAAGCTATTGCTATGCACGAAGTCTATGAAAGTAGTCCGATTCACGCCGAGTTTGTACTCATTTTAATTGGAAGAATCTCGACAATCCAATCGTATCACTTTTGAACAGGTAAAACAAAAATGACTGTATTTTTTTTTTAAATTGCATGTTCATTTTTCGCGACATCTCTTTAAAGTATCGAACCTCGGCCTGGAAGAGGAACGCTAGCCTGTAACGTAAGAATTTAACTTCCGGATCCCAAACCTTGCAAATTTAAGTGACCATTACCGTACCACGTGACAGTTATATTGTTACCGTTCACAACGGATAAGTGACCGTTCAGAGAGCACACCATTCACCGGTAACGTCAAGGAAACCGTTCGATGCCAGTGCTCGCAGCGTGATCACGGTATATATGTATACGGTTAAACGATGCCCGCGGACGTAATTGTTTTACGTAATACAACGCAACGCTGCCGTATAAATAAGTCGCCGGTATACGGTGTGCCGTGGCACGCGCATGCGCGTTCCAAATGAACGGGACCCAAAGCCGAAGCAACACCGCGTCAACCGTAAATCGGTCAGTCAACGAGTTAAACACACGGACGTTGTTGCTTTCCCCTCGATAGCCTCTGATAACCTCTCGCCGACACGGGGCTATTTTACAAACCGTGAATCCTCCTCCTTTAACCGATCGCGTGCCGAGACCCGACCCCGACGGTTCCGTGATTCATCGATGATCTTCGATTACCTGGCGATTTGTCTAGTTCCCTGTTCCCCCACTCCGAGTCCATGCGAGCGCTCCCGCAGCCCCGTCCGATAACTTTTGTGCATGGGCACATATCTGTACTGTGCACTCAGGGGGTTTGCTTGCGTTTTTGGAATGGAGTGTCGCACATGTTTTCTCGGTGAAATTTTCTGCTCTTTTCGATGGGAAGTGTTACTTTGTTCTCAGTCATTTGGTTTTTTACTTTTTTGAAATTATTGGTGTAAGTTATTACTTCGACTACCTGGCGAGTTGTCTAGTAATTGCACCGTACATTTTCACGTCACATTAATATTCGAACCCTTTCGGAAAAGTAACTGTTTGTACAAACGTTATGGGAAATTGCGATTTTCTATTGACCAGTTCGGATCATCGAGGTTCTACTACTAAACAAATTGTGCCATGTTTAGACTCATATTGATCAGAAAAATATCACGGATACGTTGACAAAAGTTTCACAAAAAGATTATGATAAATAAAGAAGTTAAGTCACTGGATTAATACCGTCTCACTGGTACACCGCTGTCAATGATCTGCTATTAATGTTCGCTTACGCACAAAAGAACGATCACGTCCGAAGTAGGTCTGGGAACTTCACCGGAAGCGCAGAACGATCCATACATCGCCGATCCCATCAAAAGAGCCGCAATCAAAATATTTCCCGTGGAATCCGAAGATTTTCTCTTCCGATTTCTCCAGCGCAATGGTTCAATCTCGCTCGTAAAATGGAAAATCGGGGAAACGCGTTTCATCGATCTCTCGACTCTCAACACACTAACTTACAAAGAGCTCGAAAATCTGACCTAAATTCATAATCTCGTACATGATCTTCAGAGAGACTAATATTCTCACTATTTCGAAATTGCTGAATTCAATTGTTTTACCAAAACAGAAAAAATTTTTTTAGAACATTTTTAATACAGGCTGCTTAACCGAAAACTGTAAAAGAATACGTATTTCCTCTTCAACGATCGGTACAGAACTAAAGGCAAAACAAATTCTTTGCAAATAATTGATTACTTATGGGTACCCCGAATAGCTTTGGAATGAAGACAGACACAACATGAAAAAATTTAGAAATACGTAAGACAGAGTTTACGCAACGAATCCGAAATACCGAAGCTTTAAAATTGCTAGCATATTTGAGTGTAAAGGGTTGAACGAGAACAGCGTGCGTGTTCGGAAAATCGAATTTCGCCGCAGAGCAAACGTCCCTGACCTAGCGACGTTAACGGACCGAGTAAAAGCTAGTTAAGATCTTCCGTCGTGTTTGGCGGAAGGGAAGAGGATGAGGAAGGATGCAAAAGGAGGAGAGGCCGTTAACCCAAATATCTCTTGCGGATCTGTGGCCGTAAGGTTACAAACCGGGCGCGAACGCGCTTGTCGTCCTCTCACGCGCGCGTTCCATTATCGCGATCACCCGGTTCCCAGATAGCGAGTTCCCTCTTGTTTCCGACTTTCGGATCGCTAATTAAATCGCGCGCGCAAGCGCGCCCGCGGACCCGCGAGCTCGCGCTCCTTTCGCACGATCGAACCGCGCGAATATCATTTCTATTTCGTACCGATCCCAACCGACCGGAATCGCTCGCTCTTTTCACAGCGCAGAAGAAAGTTCAGTGAAAGAAGAGATCACCGAAACTGACATCGGCCATTTTTTTGCACCGAATAGAAACTCCCCTTTAGACTACCGGACGTTTATGCAAAATAGTTGGAAGCACTAGTTTATGCGAGGTTTTCTTGTGACATTCAGTTCATTTGCGGAACTTGTTCCAAATGCATTTTTATGGAGCTTGTTGAAATTATTACTCAACCAGTGAATTCCTAACATTAAAACTTGGATTTTTCGCATTCTCTCGTAAAAATCTACAGGTTTATATAACAAAGAGTTAAAAATTTCTGGGCCGCCAAGGTGAAGTTAAGCCGGTATTCTTTCAAAGTGTCGTATCTCGCTAACCAGTCAACTAATAAAGTTCCATTCGATAAAATTTCTTCTGACAAGAATGTTGATTCTTGTCGTGGATGCCAGGCATTTGCATTGAATAAAAAGTCTTATGCTCGCTCGTTTAGGTTACACGGCCAATGTTGATACACGTAATTATGACAATAATTAAACCACCCCGTCACCATTCTCCACGGCATTATGGGGCTCTAGCTTACCGAGCCGAAGCAATTTTGATAGAAAAAGCTTCGTGTTAGATGCGGAACAAGGAACAGGTTATCCGATGTCGGGAGAAAAGCAGAGATCGTGATATTTAACGAGCGAACGTCCCCAGATACTTGTTGGCAGCGGTCAGGTGAACGAGCATAATCGGCGTGCGGTTGCGCAAAGTGTAACGTTGCAAAACTACGGATCCTTTCGTGCGCTGGCAAATATTTGCCGAAATAAATGCTTCAAATAGACATTTTAAATGCATTGTTCAAAAATTCGTTTCAAATTTCCCAAAACTCTTGTCGCGTTAGAAAAAATATAGAAATACATTCGACGAAATTCCCACAAACAATACTCCACAGTAGTGTACCCTCACGATTTCAGTCCGAATGAAATAACAAAGTCAAAAATGCATTATATTGACCAGCTTATTGCCTCGAGCGTTAACAATACAATTTTTATAATTCCTAACTGCACCTTGGAGGGGGGTTGCAAATGCAGTCGAACGTTAGCGCACGTTCGAAATCGCAATCTCCACCAGTAAATAGCAAACAGTCGTCGAAGATAGCCGTGGAGAATGTACGGGAGATCGCAAAACACGGGCGCTATCGGCGAAGTTTCTTGCCTGCAGCGTCCATAGCAATGAAGTTCAGGAAGAAACCAGGGTTCTAAGAGTGCCATAACTCTAGAACCTCCTAGAATGCTCGCCACCACGAAAGTGTCTATGCTCTTGATTAGCCCCGCCTCGTGTGTTCTTCGTGGTTTAACGCGGGAACTACCATCTTCCACGACAAGCCGCGTAATTAGTTTTATGTGGCATTAGTTGTGTAGCATTAGTCATGCGCGATTAGTTTCGTCGGGAATCCCTCGAAGACGCTCTCGAGGAATCCTTTACCGGCTCCTTTTAACGCTCGCGTTTTATCCGCGATGCGATTTATCGATGTTTGAACCATCGATTCGTTGCTTTGTGCCTCGGAAAATCGAAAGGGAACAGCTGTTTGCGCGAAACAAAAATTACGCATTTGAATGCCTGCTCGTGTTATCCATTATCAATTTTTTCTTTCGAAATCGGGATGTAGAAATCGTGTACTTTGTTCTGGAAAGATGGAGGCTGCTTTTGTGGAGTTTTACGCAAAATGGAATTTTTCATCAAGTGGGAAAAATAAGAGTTGTAGGTAGATGGTTGCGTATTTTCTCAATAATTCTAGTAAGAAATGACGATACTAATTTTGAGATGAGGCTCTTTTGTTTTTAAATATTTTCCTATGAAACCGTCACTGGTGTATTCGTCACATTTTCCTGATTAAAATGAGTCCAAACACGACACAATTTCGAGCGTATTTACTCGTTTAATCCACGATTTAGTAGAATCTCTATTATCCGAACCCGTAACCCTCAAACGCTCCTTAGTAGTTGTACAAAATATACTAGGATCATACTTCACGGAATTACACTTTACCCTTTACAGGGACGGGTATCGTTTAGAATCCCACAACTTCTAAAAGTACATATTTAAATTACATTGTAATATAACAATTGTTACACTCAAGTTTCATTTTGAAGCAACACGGACAAGTGTAGGAATTGTTGCGTTATTTGGAAAAACCGACAAGGATCTTCGATTTATTTTGAACGTTATAGATAGATTGAAACAGGAAGACTATTCTGCCGTACCCTAAGCGCAATAGCATAACGTTCTCGCCCCCACAATAAAGAAAGCTTTGGCAAGGAGGAGTTCAAGGCGAGCATTGTCCGTGCTCGCCTGCCGAGACTCCGGTGTCAAGGGCGACACACAGCGCTTCCAGGCCGGGATATTAAATTAATTACCGAACCGTGGCCGCCATCGCGTCCGCTAACGATAACGAGCGTTACAATTTGTTACAACAATCCCCCGGTTGCGTCACGAACTTCCTATCTTGCGAAAGAAACTGTTCCGTCACGCGAGACGATCGAAATCTTCATCCAACGCATCCCGCTTCCTACTTTCGCAAGCCATTTTCAAAATTTCAAACGATTCCTTAATCATTCGTTCAATGAGACCTTTATATTTATCACATTTTTCTGTTTAAAACGAACCCAAACACGATAGCATTCGAAGCATATTTGATCGTTTAATCCACGATTGAGTGGAACCTCGATTATCCGAACGATCGAAATCTTGATCAAAATAAAAATTCTCCAAGTCAATTATGAAAAATAGAGATTAAAGATGGATTTCCGCTTTTAATAATTTCAATAATTCCATTCTTCTAATCTCTACACAGTTTTATATTTAACCTATCCATTTTTGTCATAAGTCCCTGCAAAATAAATGGAAAAGGAAGAAATGAAATAAGAAAAAAAAATATACGAAAAGAAATTTCTCGTCACGTTCCACAGTAGAAATAAAAGAAGTAACAACAAAGTATGCTGCACCCTCGACACGACCATAAAAAGAGAAAAATTATGCATTACCGAGTTCATTTCGCAGCACCCTCGAGATTAAACGTTTCCGTCGACGATATTCTTTCTCGGAAAGGGTCCGGCCATGAATGGTGAACTCTGGGACTACAATCATAAGTCTGTCTGTATGTCTGTTCTCCTCTGTTCCTGCGACAGAAATTCAGGGCGCACGAACGCCCGCCGCGGCTCGGATAAATTTAATTAGCCGTTAATTATCGGGCTGGCAGATGCTGGAGAGAGAGAACGGCCACGTTGTTAGAACCGGAAACGCGTAAATTACTCGGCATGTGAATTATCGGGCCTACCAGCCCGAGGTCATAAGTCACCGGACACTTAAGCATACACACAGTCGCCCGCGGAAAGTAAGTCAACGCATTCGCCGACGGTGACGTAAAACTGCGCGTTCTTTTTGCCCGTTGCTTGCCGACAATGGTCCGGCAAAATTGATACGTTCTGCAACACTGTGCTCACTCTATGCAGTTTTACAGAGCTTGGTTCAAATGACTTTCTATAGAGCTAGTCTCAAATGATTTTTTCTGTCAAATGATTCTGTCTCAAATTATTTTCTATACAGCATTTCTTGAAGACTTCACAAATTTTTGTAGACAGTATTTTCAACACATTTGTGCAGACATTTTTTCGAAATTTTTTAAACATATTTTGCCAGAGTATATTTTACGTTTATTTTCTGCAGACATTATTTCAAGACGATTTTTCTTATATTAAAATGCATTTTTACAGACACGATAATGGGAGAAAAATGGACGCACTAATTTCGGTGCATACCTTAAGGACAATGGCTTGGAACAGCGTGTCGGTCACTCGGATCGCGAAGGGGTGGGAAAAGCGGGGAAAAATCGCGTAGACCGGTTTCCCCGCCTATGAGTAAAATTGCCTATGACTTTCACGCGAATTTATCGTACGTTGTGTGTATGTTCGAACCGAGAACCGCTCGTCGATTCGTGATCAATTAGAACGGTCCCGGGTATCATTCGTATCGGCGCGGATTTTATCGAGCACGGAGAGCTGGTGCTGGTGGTTTTTAAAATCCGTGGAACCGTCGTTTTGAAACGGACAGGTCTTTGGAACCGGCCTGTGGCCTAGTTAATTGTGTCTGTCTTCCGCATTGTACGCCCTGCACCTTCGCCCGTTAATTACCAGATAGAAAACTCCTGAGAATCCTCCTCTCGCCTTTGTGAGGACCGTGCGCACCGGGAAACGGTGACACTGGCGCTCTCTGTGCGCTTTCCTTTGCTATTTTCTCTCCGAGACACCGTGCAAATTGTGGAGGTTTTTTTTTTCATTGCTTCTTTAATTAACGCTTCAATTACACTGGTTCGACGGACGCGACGTTTGGATTGCGGATGGGAATGCTTCTTGTGTGCGTTTCGGTGGAACTTTGATATTCAAATTGATGGAATTCTGTGGCGTTATTGTTAGGATAAAGCGGTTAAAATTGTACATATTCAAGACGTACAAATTATTGATTGGATCAGGGATATAAAATTCTATTGTGATGCGACCAGTTCAAACCTTAGGACACGGTGTACCTTTGTAACTTCAATTCAATTTAGAATTTTGCTCATATTCAAGACATACAAATTGTTGGATTCGATCAAGGGTACGCAAATAATTAAACGTCAAATGAATATCAATTCTTCATGCTATTTCTAAAAGACACAGTAGAATGTCTAAAATAATTTTCAATAATTTCAAATGATTATTTGTTATCTTATTTCAAACGAAATATGCTATCTGCGAGTTCGCTTTAAAAGGCAAAGTTCAAGGAAGTTATCGTCCAAGGTACTGACAAAAGTACCGAGAAACCGTGATCGTCACGGAGCCCCGGTTAGGGCGACGACGTTCATGCTCTGTTCATAGGAAGTAGGATGGCCGCCGGAAGTTCCTCCCCCGAATAAACCGCGATTATTATACTGGTGGGGCGAGAGTGTACAGGCACAGTTCGTTCGCGGCTCTCCCGTTTCCTGGCCGGGCCGGTGAAAAGAGCATAACAGTTTACGGAGTGACAGCCGCCACTTAACTCGATCCTGTCTGTTCCCTACGAACAAGGAAACGCGTGTGACACAAGCTCGATTCGCGAGTCAAAGTGAAACGTCCCCTGTGACATCCTTCCTCTGCACGCGACATCCTTGACTCTTTATTATTCATCTTGACCTTGTGATTTAACAGAATAGTCCTGCGAACACTTATGCAGCACCGTCTTCATTCTAATTTTCTTTGAACGTCGTCTGTGTCGTTTTTATTGATATTCTTAGTTCCTTGAACTGTGTTAACATTTGGAGAAGTGTGTAAACAAATTTTCAAAGGTTTGGAAGTATTTGAAAAATTGTATTTGCTAATTTTCGTTGGTAATGAGGGAAATTTTTATGTTGTTTTGGATTTTCGAAGGTTTGGGCGTGTTTGTAGAATCATAAATTGGAAATACTTAATCCTTTCAGTACGTAAAATTTTATTGTTCCATTTTTATGCAAATTTGCATTTGTACGAATCAATTTACAAATACCTGAAAAATCTTTTCCAATAACCAGAAGAGTTCTCACGATGAATGTAGAATAATAATGCAATTAATATTCATTGACATGCGGGTCATCCTGTATTCTACAATATCGCAGACGCCATAAACGCATAAATATCCGCTAACAAGTTCAACGATGAGAAAGGACTGATGCTATTTAAGGAGGAAATTATCGAATCGATTGCACATTTACATACCGTATGTAAAATCTGCATCTATATGTAGATAGAATGCAGTAGACGGCAGACCAGAGAGATAATCGTTTCGGAATCAATTTTACGCAGGTGAAAGTCGCGCTTGTACTCACAATCAGCTTTGCGAGCGTAATTGCCCTCCCGCGTTCTATCTTTGGACCCCGTTGTGTAGTAAACACGAGTAAACGTGAGTAAACGTGCGAGGACGCCGCGTGTTCACCGATGCCCTAGAGGCAAATCGCGATTATGACTCCTGGTACTTCATTTGACTAATTGTAACGGGGAGAAAATATACCTGTTGGTAATTAGCGAATTAGATGCTAGGACGCTTCAACACGTTGTTAACTAACGTAATTGGCCGGTTAATTCTCTACACAATTTTCTGTGACCAAATGGTTTTCACATATACAGTAGACACTTTCGGTAAAATCATCAAAAATTTATTGAAAAACACTATGACTTTCCAAACAATTTGATGTGCATTAATATTGTCGTCTATACTCTGCTACATAAAATACATTGTTTCTTAAAATCACTTTGATCTAGACTGGATTGCAGTTTTTATTGTACTTAGATTAGTCAAAGCAATAAACTAAGAAATTTTTGTCTGCGAGATTAATAGCTCCTGGTGGCCGATTTACTTAATTGTAAGAAAAACTCTAGAGAGAAGAAATTCTTGCCAGTAATTAGCAAACTAAACGCTGAAACGCTTTAACACGTTGTTAACTAGGAAAATGGCTTGCGTAATTCAGTAAGCAAAACCCAGTAACCGGCTGTTTTACATTCATAATGTTCATTCACGGTTTTCGTGTCGGTTAAATCTCGCGTGTGATTCACAAATTTTTAACATATCCAATTTTGATGAATGAACCACTAATATTTTATATTCGCTTAGGTATACACATCTAGTTTTTATTGTGTTATTATACACATGTACTATTACTGTGCCCATATTAATTATACTTATTTTTAAAGCGTAATGAATATTAAAAAAGAGATACTAACCCTTAGCACTCGAATGGCGATTGTAAGGCGCCACTAAAAATTGCTGTATCATTATTTAAAATATTTTTTACATTATTACATTTATTTGTATTTAATAAATTACTAAACACTTCAGTATTGTACGAGTAAATTTCACCATTTTCGTACGTATAACACGAAAAAAGATATATACAAGGGAAATATTCTAGGTCGGAAGAAATGTTTCGTTTTGGAGTTGAAATATCTTCGAGTGCAAAGGGTTAAATGTGTCTCTTTTTTAATATTCATTATGCTTTAAAAATAAGTGTAATTAACACTAGGTTTACGGAGTATAAAATAAACAAGAATGTGCTGCCCAAATTTTTAGCCATTTTATTTTTAATAACATACCCAAAGAAATCAATTTGTTGAATAATTTCTCGTGGATGTATCTTTAGAGTCTTAACAATTGTAAATTAAAAATATTAGAAGTCATTTTGACGGGTACCGTAAACCTAGTGTTAATATAGGCACAATTGGGTCCCTTACCCTAGTTCTTATAGAAGTATATCTTTTTCTGGACCATGCTATTTCAAAAATGGGTAAAAAAGAGTTGGGTCTATTAAAGTTCTAGGTGAGAAAGTGTGATTGAATCGCGTCATAAGTGAGTCAAACGTTTCTAGGCCCGATGAAAAGTGTCCCGGATGAGTGGTAACCCCCTGTTGTCCTCCATTCGTCAGGTGTTCAGTGGCATCGTCGGGCAGGTGTGGGACCGTGTCCCGTGTTGTTGAGGTGGTGGAAAAGGTGGATTCGCATTTCGCACGCGATAAGCCCCGGCGCTCGTTTGACCACGGCACACCGTACCGGTGAAAAGAGGAGCAACGAAAGGAAAGTGATACACAAGGGGAGCGGTCTCTTCTATTCGCCGACGCCGCGTCGGAGGAAGAAGTGCACGTTTCACCTGCCGCGATCGCTACACCACGATTCAGTCGCGTGGCCCGAGCCATGCTCGCGCCTGACTCGCGTCGAACCACTCTCGAGCAATTAAAACTGCCCGCGTACTTGAGCCGTCCTTCGGGAAACTGAACAGACCTAGAAACTCCTCCGGTGCTCTTGAGGCAATTTATAGGAGCTGTGGCCTTTGCAAAACATTGATGTGGACATTTTGTACTTTTAAAAAAAAAAAAAATATACAGAATACGTACAAGCATTACGTCCTTCGGGAAAAAATACAGAATTTGTTGCGTTTACGGAAGTAGAAAATTGACGAGGCTCTGCGGTGTCCTTTGGAAATTCGAGCAAAATTTGAGAACTAGTCTTTTTTATCAGTTTTTGTGTTTCGTCAAAAAGGATGTTCCTGTGTCCCGGAAGGAACTGTAGTGACACGATCTGTTTTTTCTCCTTCATAAATTTGTTGTTGGACAATCTTCTGTGGATGAATCTCATCTTTTAGTGAAAATTAGAGGACTTGACGATTGTGCTCGCAATTGTTGGAAGCAAGGAACAATTGGGAAAATCGTGTTTTATCAATAAAATCTATTAATTAAAGTAAACTGACGAAGTACCTTCTAAACCAACCTACATAAAATCAAACATCCAAGAAGGAGCAATAACAATCAAGTTCAGCAATCTAAATCATCGTACAGCAATCAAGATCCACATCCACTAATCAAGATCATCGTCTACCAGTCTCAAATAACCCAATAAAAACCACATACACACGCACACACTTGCTACCAGGAATCCGGTTTCCTCAAGCTAAAAGACCGGAAGTGCGGTCAGATAAAACGCCCGAGCGTCATCCTCAAACCCGTGACTGGACTTCCGGTCACCGAAATAATTCATCATCGGCATGGTCATCCTAATTTTTCAGTTGTCATTAGACTTTTACGCAATTATAACAAAAAGGAGTGAGTGTCATTTCAAGCAGCGGAAGAATTAAAAGAGTTTGAGGGCATCAACAAATTTCTCACGACTACACAAAACTAAGAAGAGGAATAAATTCCCATTTGGTTCCTACGTGTTGCAATTAGCGCAAACAATTTTTATTTCGCCCAAGGATCCGCCAAAGAATTCAAGGATACCAACAAAAAAAAATTGCACAAGGATTCGCAGTCGACTCAAAAGAATTTAAGAATACCAATAAATTCCTCAGGAATTAACAAACCTACTGAAAAGAGAAATAAAAATCCCATTTGGTTCCTACGTGTTGCAATCGGGAAAACAATCAATCGAAAACCAGGAGAAATGAATCCGAACAAATGAGATGCTGTCGATAGCTCCGAGCTCCTGCGTGGAGGACTGCAGCTGCGTGCTGTGTCGTGAACTGACAGACTGCAGGATGTCGAGTCCGAGTCCAGAGAGTCCTGCAGGACGTCGTGACGCGGTGAATTTCATCTTACGTCGTGGTCTACCGTTCCCGAATAGAACGTTGTCAAAGGAGTGGCTGGAGACAGAGGATCCGAGGTTCGTTGGCTACGAAGATAGCGCCACATTAGAGGACAAGAGCCAGGGCCCGGAAACGGTGGCCGCAGTGTCCAACAACGGTCCCTGGAGGACGGACAAAGACGTCGGTCACAAAACAGTGATTTACTTTGGCGATTCCAGCCAGAGACAACGGGAGAATAATAAGAGATTAATGGACAAGTCGGAAAATACAGAGAAAACACAGCCGGTTGTTGTTGTTAAAAAGGAGAAGGATCAAGAGCCTGTGGAGGTTGAAGATGAGAAGCGGTTTGGAAGGAGCAGGATCGAGAGGCAACGATCCACTGTTAGCCTGGTGGAGAACCAGGACGCCAAGGTCACGCACGAAATCGTGGTGAACATCAGCCCCAGCAGAGAGGACGTGCTCAGGATCGAGGAGGATGAGAGCCAGGTCGAAGACTATTGGTCCTTGCTGGGGGACAACACTGGGTTCAAGGCGGACTGGAGCTTTGTGCAGCAATGGCGCCTGAGGGGGTAAATCATGCTCGCGTTTGTTTGCCGTGTCGATGAAAAATTAGTGTTGCGGAGCCAGAGCGGGCGAAGAGGCTCGTATGAAATGTCTCTGTGCAGTCTTCAACACTAGCACTACCGATATACAGGGTGTACCATTATTGAAAGTTCGCTACTAGTATTTCAAGACAAAATTCATTTCCATCCTCCATTTTGATCAAAATCGAACACCTTCATTAGGACTTACAAACATCCGGTGTAAGAATCATCCGATGCATTTTATTAAAAACTACAACATCAAAGTTAGAATCCATCCTCAAGTTTCATAAAAATCGAAATTATAGGGGTGGAAAGTACATTTTTGGAAAAAGAGAATCCACGCGAACTCTGGTGTTCTTCAGGGAATATAAAGTTGATGCTCTCTAATGTCCTTTGGGAAATAGAAAATCATTGAGGAAGCTCTGCAGTATCCTTTTAAAAATAAAAAATTGAAGTTCTGTAGTATCCTATAAAAAAAAAAAAATAGAAAATCAATGGAAGCTCCACAGTATCTTCTAGAAAATCGATGAGATCAGTCCTTTAGAAAATAGAACTTTTTGGAACTTTTAGGTTCAACATTCAGCACCTACCGCGTTAAGTATTAACAAAGTGAAATTTTTCTCCGGACGATGTTCCATGGAATCCACGATAAGATTTTTCGGTCGGCCGAATAGAAAAACGTTTCGACCCGCGCCGGAAACAGAGTGGGCCGATCAAGATCCACGGTGAGCGGCACACGTGGATCACGATTACGCCTCCCCTTCGACGCTTATCGATCACGTGAATCTCATTTACGTTTCGTACGACGCCTACTGTTAATTTGCACGGTGGAACCGCGTTTGCATGCAATCCGCGTTATGTAACTGAGACCGCGGTTCTGAAAATTAAAGGATAGAAACCTGCGAGAAACCGGACCTCGATTTTTCACTTTCGGGCCCCTGTCGGGCCGGGAGGACCGTATACGATTTTTCACGGTGATACCCGATGAACGTGTTCACTATCTTGTTTGGAAAGCGATTCGCTCGACGGATCGGGAAATCGATGGACTTGATCCTTTAATCTGTTTGCTCGCAATGTTTACTATTATTTCTGTGTGACTGTCCCGTTAAAACCAACGTTATATTACGAAGCAATTGCAAGAGATCAATTATCAAAATATCCACTTTTTTATCGGGGCTTATACAAAGAGTTTTAACAATTTATTTACCAGAAATTTTGTAATAGACTTTTCTTCTGAAATTATTACTCGAAAGAAAATGATTGAGCTTCTTTCAAATACAGCTCAGTTTTCAAAATCGAATGAAAATAAAAGCTGAATGAAGATCCCACAGTCCACCGATACATGGAAAAGAGCAATAAGCCAGTCAGATTAGAAATCGAGTTTCTAAATTCGAGATGCGATTAATACGGTTTCGGAACTGATCCTTGAAGCGTGGAGATCGAAATCGTTGAATGTGCATTTCACGAAAACGGAGCAATTAATCTGATAAACAATAAAGAACACTGTCTAGTTCACGGTACACCTTTCATCGTTCCTAAAAACAACCGCAGAAATCGTACGTCAAGTTTCAATATCACTATAAAAATCACAGTTGCTGCTGATCGATCAATTTTCACATGAATGTTAAATATATGTAACATAATCGAGTACGGGTTTAAAATTTTTTCACTTTATGATCGTTAAGATTGTACAGATGCATTTCAATGAATTAATTTCTGTAACCCTTGTGTTCATATATTGATATCCCATTTTGAATCGATTTAAAAATTTGATAAATCATTTTGTTGACGACGGATTCTCGCGAACGAGGATTTTCATATAATTTCACACATTCTGATTAAGCCACGGTTTTCCTTTTTCTATTTTGCTGTTGCTGGCCGATGAATTAAGAGTCCACGGGAACATAACTTTCCTCGAGCCGGCATGTTCTAACGGAATACGAGCCTCTGGGAACGGATTCCTTATTATGTGCTCGCTTTCACGAGACACAGTCGAAAAGAAAGGATCGAAAGCGAGTCGGCGGAATTATTTGGTGGGCAATTAACGTGAAACCGACCCAACCGGGGTATCAAGTATCGTTTATTCAACGATTTCGGAGGGCCCGGTTCCCTCCGATCGATCCTTCATCGTCCTCCACGACCCATGAAAAATGCATTCGCCGCCTCGTTCATTTGGGAAACGAACGACCACACGAGCTTTATGTCTTTTAGGAAGGGGATATGTCGGAATGTCCCATAAATTCATCATAATCGATTTTATCGCATTTGAGAATTTTTCACAACTAGGATTTCGCATTAAAAAATATGAAAAAATTCTCTAATATTAATGTCGATAGCGCCCTTCTACCTGCATTTTTCCAGAATTTTTGCATGCAGTTAACTAAAGAAAACGGACTCGGAACAAATAGTCTAAATTTTTCCGACTACCCCTTCAATCAAGATAAATTTAATTTGCTACAACCAGGATCTTGGATCAAAAAATTTGAAAAAATCCCCTAATGTAACTATCAATACCCTCCATCGACCAGATTTTTTTCAAAATTTTTACATGCTGTCAAACAGATAACATAGACCATAAACTGGTAACCTGAATTTTCATAACAATTTTCTTCACCGTCCCAGTGAGGATAAATTTAATTTTCTGCAACTAGGTTTGTCAACGGAAAAATTTGAAAAAATTCCATAGTATGTGTCCAAATAGTAAGCGTTCGTCAAATTTTTTTTCGTAATTTTTGCATAATGTTGAATAGGGACAATAATTTCTTGTTTCAGGCCAGGGGGTAGCAATGGACGCGACCTGTATTGTCCCCCGTACACGAAAGACTTCACGGAGAGTTCGCCGAAAAATGGCGTACACAATACAGTTCACATGGTGGCAGAAAGGGACACTGACAGTGTGGCTCCTACACCAACTCCTCAGCATCCCCATCATTCTCAGCACCATCATCTTAGCTTGCACGAGATCCGAGTGCTTCAGGTATTTCCATTAATAATATTATATAATCGTATATACAATTTTCTAAATCATTACAGTGACAATGATTGTCTGCATTACATATTCAATTTTCTAAAGCATCTTATGTATAATCGTACAGTAAAATAAAATTAAATTGCATAAGCATAATAAAACAGTATAGTTGTGTGCAGAGAGGGTGGGGGACATGATGATTAACGAAAAAATCTCGATGACTCTTACAGAGGCGACCAGAATGCACCGGTAACAGCTCATCAGACGAGAATCGGTCGTCTGGACACGCGAGCATGTCGGACACAGGTGGTCACACGAGCAGCAGTTCGCCTCCGCATCGTCACCACAGAGCACACAGTCCTCAGCAACTGAACTCTGTGCCCGAGGACGATCGTTTATCGGCTTCGGTCACCCAGAGAAATGGCAGGAGTAGATCCGGACAGAACCGCAACAGACACAGGGCCACGCCTGCCAAGGTGTTCTCATCTTTTCAACACGTTTTTCCATTTTCTTTCAACACACAACCCTTTACACTTAAAACTATACTGGATAAACAAATTATTCGAATCACTTGCAGAAGTCAAGGTGTTTACATTAAGACAATAAATTTTCAAATAAAACGCCAGCTTCGCCAAACATTTTTTAATTTTTTATG
Source organism: Halictus quadricinctus (assembly GCA_028454245.1). NCBI lineage: Eukaryota > Metazoa > Arthropoda > Insecta > Hymenoptera > Halictidae > Halictus > Halictus quadricinctus. The sequence continues at coordinate 9,893,781 of CM052115.1, read as the reverse complement.
CAATATGTACAAAAGTTTGCACGTTTACAAATTTGAAAATATTCTAATTTGACAACTCTGTAGGCAACATTATCTGTCACATACGGTGATAGTTACAGGTGCCCTGGTCAGGATCAGGTTTGGAGGACATCAAGCTAGCAATCCAACAATTGACGATGCGCTCGCATAAGTCCTCATCTACTTATTCCTCCTTGAGCGGCTCCGAGAGCTCTGAGCCAGCAGTAAGGAGGCTAATGCGACATTCCAGCTTGGAGACTATCAACACCAACGTGACAAGCGCCGACGAATTCGTCTGGGTGGACTCGCATAATAGATTAGTGGAACTGCAACAGTTGCCTTGGACACACCATGATGTACTCAGGGTGTTGCAGAATGGTAGAACCAGAGAACACATGGATCAAGTGTCTATGGAGACTATACCGCGGTTGTCTTATTTACTGCAACGAGCTTTGGTTCGAATTGGACGAGAAACTCAACGATTGGCCAAGCCTGTTGGTCTCTGCAGCAAGCATGAAGTGTACAGCGCGTTTAAGATTGTTCTTTGTCCTGCCTTGGCTGATTCTTGCACCAAGGTATGCTGTGGATGTTGATAGAAATTAGTATAAGTTAGAATTAATTACCTATAAGCAATAGTAAGGACTATTTACTAATAACTGGTAATGATAGACATATTGAGGATCTTTATACATTTATACAACCCCTTGGATGGTGAAGATTAGGTTCATTTTGACTGAACATTTCAATATTACTAATTCAATTAATATTACGATTTTAATTGTTTCTTCTCAAAATACGCATGTCTTGCATTGGACTATTAGTGGACTATTCATGAAAGGTAATCATGAATACTCTTAAGTACTATGTGCTGTACTCATTAGCCGTATATGATTCGATGAAGTTCAGCCATTGTTATTAATTCACGTGATTCATATACATATTTATAATATTATTCGTATGAAGTGATTCGATGAAATTGAGACATTGTTATAAATGTATACGATACAATGAAGTTCAGATACTGTTAACAATTCTTAGTCCTCTAACTGACGGTTTATAAATTCTTTCTCAGGCCTGCCTGCGAGCCGCAGCAATGTTCGCGGTCTCCGGCGATCAACTGAAGCAATCAAAAGCGTCCCGGTCAGGGTTACAGCTGCCAGTGGGACGTTTTCTCCGTTGGATGTCCGACGTCCGGCTAGGAAGAATGATACACGAATACGCAGCCATATATTTGACCGCCGGGATCGAAAATCTCCTCGAGGAAATACTGTTACAATGCATACCGACTGACCCGCACACAACCCTAACGGCGACCATGTTGGAGCACGCCATAGCGAACAGCGGAGATTTATGGGGCCTCCTTCAGCCGTACGCGCATCTGAATGCTGGACGAACGGCGTCAGGTAGAATTATATCGTTAGGTTCACAAACGAAGTTACAAAGGAATCAGTCTACTTCGCTGAGAAACGATCTGCCATTTGCCTGATGCGAAAATAATGTCTCCTTGTACTGACACAAAATTATTTTGCAACACTGTGAGGCTGAAAGCATTTGGTACCTCTTGGAAAAATGTTAATGACCTCCGGGTGACCTTGAAAGTAATGTCGAACAAGAAACTTGTTTTCATGGGCATGCTTGCCTCGACCAGAGTAATTTTTTATTAATTACTCTACACACGCTGCTCACTAGACTACGGATTTTTGTGTAAAATGAAATTTCTCAACGTTCGTAACAAGATACAGGAGCTAGAAACACATTTATTTGCTTTTTTAACCATTTTAAGAGGAATATAACAGTACTTTTGACCTACTAATTTTTGTCAAATGCATATAATCCGCATACTACAGTAAATAATGACACTAACTATATCCAGGTGCCCTGGCGATGCCTAGATGGGCCAGCGTCAGTTCCTTAAACTCATCGTCATCCTCTCGAAGCGGAAGAGACACAGCAGGCTCTGCGTTGGAACCATCGTTGTTGACCACCTGCGTGGGATCGATGTCGGAATTGATAGATCTGATCTCGAAAGTAGCCCAAGCGGGACGTTCGCCCATTCCCCTAACCGGCAAGGCATTGAACGCTTTGTTCTATTACATGAGGTGTTCGCAGGTTTGGTCGCTAGATAATTCATTGCGGAACGGTACGATATTCCTTCTGCACCATAATCTAACAAAACCATTCTTTTTCATAGTTGGAGCACGGTGAACGGGGCTCTGGGATACAGGAGCTGGCGTACGAGAGGGCTTACGTTGTTCTTCCTCCTCTGGTCGAATGGCTTCGTGTCGCGACTGCTCATGCAGAACACAGGCACGGTCTCGTTGTAGATCAGGACGATATTAATCAGGCTGCTAGATTGTTGTTGCCCGGCGTCGACTGCCCCGTTAGGCCCATATGGTAAAATACCACCGACTTCTCCATAGACGCTACCGTTCAAGCTGGAGCATTTAATACGTTCGCCACCACCATTCCTTTCGCTATCTTCGATGTTAAAATGTTTTGTCAAATTCACCTTATATATTATGCTGTTTATTATAAAAAAAAAAATACACCAGTCTCGCTTGGGCTCGGTAGTTCTAATATTAGAACGCGTCGTTTCGACACGTTCCGTAAACCTAATGTTAATGAAGTACCATAGGCAGTTAAACTATCTTTTGCTAATGAAATGTTGTCCAACAGCTTCGAGGAAGTAGCAGTCTGTTCAAAACGAATAGACGACTCGGAGTACGTGCGTCTCTTAACAATGGACATGGCGTTCAAGCTGCTAATCAGTGGACGAGCTGACCTAATCGCCCAAGCTATGCCACTCTTGCCATCCACGAAGATCAACACCGTAAACGACAACGGCTTCACCGCCTTGATCATAGCGTGCATCAATGGCGACGAAACAGCAGTGCTAGCTCTACTAGACGCAGGAGCAGATTTGAACATCGAGAGTCCACCTCCGTCAACCGGTCAATCAGCCAATACACCTTCGAAGGTACCAGCAATGCCAGGTGTATCGAATACCAGAAGCCCAGTGACACCGTCAGCGATGACGTCTCCAGGGAAGAATGTACAATCACCAAATTCATTGTCTGGCTCGCCAGCATCTTCCAGCAGTGGTTCGAGTAACATGTGTTGCAATCAGACTGGGTTCAACGCTGAGACTCAGCATTGGACTGCTTTGACTTACACAGCTTTGCTGGGGCATTGTAACATCGCGAGAGTATTGTTGGAGAGAGGTGCTGCGGTCGAAGGCGGTGCTAAACTCAGCGAGGATAAGTGCACGGTTACGCCATTGCAGGCGGCCACGGCTTCCGGGAATAACGACATGGTAGCGCTGTTGTTGGCTCATGGTGCGCAACCGTTTTTGTCAACGCTGATCAAGGACTCGTTTTCGTACTCTGGTTCTGCTCAACGGGGATGCTACAGGCAAGTATCGGCTCCGAAGAAACATGTTCACATCATTTTATTAAATATTGCTGTATTTTTATAAAAATCGATAATAAAGCTTCCATTGGTACTCTTTTACCATGCCAGATAAAATTGTGGAAGCAAAATTCCTGATGAAATATCTACATGAGAAAATATAATTCTAAAAAAATCCTTGTTACTGTTCACAGTGCAATATCAGTGGCAACAGCACATGGTCAGAGAAGTTGTCTTCATCAGCTATTGTCTCATCCCCTAAATTTCTCTACAAAACGAGGAGAAAAGGAAGTGTTATCGTTGGAGGAGATTCTTGCAGAAGGAAGTGCATGTACAAATCCGCAGCAACAAACTGTGGACGGAAGAGGGAATCGAAGGGAGGGTAAGGAGCCAGTCTTCAACAAGGTGCAGACCAAAGCCTTGCAGGAAGCTATGTACCACAGTGCCGAAAGCAATCATTTAGGTAAAGCAATCTCTTTGCAGTACTCATTAGTAGACGGCGGATTTTTATGCAAAATCATAAATCCATAAAATCTGCAATTTATACTCATTAGCGTATTTTTAAAAAATATTACCTTGCTCCGCAGATATCACTATGGAACTTCGTGGACTGAAAGTGGGTTGGACATTGCACTGTTGGATGCACAGTCTTGCAACAGCCCACGAAATGAGATTAGACTCGGTGATAGATCAACTACTTCAAGATTTCTTGCAAGTCTGTCCCGACGACTACTCTACGCAATTTGTTCAGGAATGTCTTCCATTGTTATTTAACATCTTTAGGTACAGCAAGGTGGGTCATTTTCAATCAAATAAAACATCCAAACAATTTGTTGCACGTGAAATGCCCGATTCATAACAGTAACTTTAAACAAACGTACCTTTCCTTTAAATTAACGCATTGATTAAAATAGACATCATTGTAATCGACATATTCTGTCAACGAACAACAAGGTTTTCCGATGATACTAGTAGATATTGTTTCTTGCACGCCCTATTATATTTGTCTTTTGTATAGAAGGAAGGGACGACGCTCCTCCTTGCCGACATCTTCTGCACATGCTTTGGATGGGAGCCAATAAAACCCATAAGAGACACCACGCTCTCCAGTGGATCTAGAATCGATCCTAAATTTGTAAATAATCCAGAACTGAGCGATGTACAGTTCCGAGTGGAAGGCAGAGTATTCTACGGCCATAAAATCGTTTTGGTCACGTCGTCTCCAAGATTTAGGAACATGCTGAGCTCGAAACTATGCGAGGGAAATCCTCCTATTGTACAAATTAATGATATCCGGTATCACATCTTCCAGGTACAGAAACCTCCAATGTAATCAATGAAACCGAATAATTCATAATTAATCCTTATCACTCTAGTCTAATTTATATTTTCAATTTACAGATGGTGATGGAATTCCTGTATCATGGCGGATGTGCTACGTTAGAAGTGAATCAGAGTGATGTGTTGGAGCTAATGGCGGCCGCAAACTTCTTCCAGCTCGATGGTTTGCTTAGGTATTGCGAGGCTCAGTGTTCCTCCATGGTGGACCTTGACAATATTGTCTCCATGTATATCCATGCCAAGGTAAACTATTCTACTTATTAAAAACTTGACCATCAAGTTGATCAGAATTTTATTAAACTATTTACTGAACTGATTTAATTTAATTTTCCAGGTCTATAATGCGACACAGCTCTTAGAGTACTGCCAAGGATTCCTCCTGCAAAACATGGTCGCGTTGTTAACCTACGACGACTCGGTGAAGCGTCTTCTCTTCGCAAAAAAACTGCCTAATCACGACGTTCTTGCAGGCCTGCTTCTCACTTTACAAGCGCGAATAAAAGCCAGACGATCTCAGCAACAGAATAAGATAAAAACATAGAGGTATAATAGTTCTTACTTTATGGTATAAAAGTATTAAACACTACTCTGTTCATTTCATTCACTTTGGAAATGATCATTAATATATTATGTTCAACGACTCGTCGAGAAAGAATGACAGACAAACTCAATTAAGACTGAACGTTCAATGATCTGTTTGTAAAATCGTATAATTATTATTCACGATACACAATAGAGCATAGAGATTCGTGCTCTCGCATGAACGAAATATGTATTTGTTTTCTCCTTGTTGTATAGTTTTTTTATAACATCCTTTTTATAAGCTACAAGATTTATAGTATATAAATGTATATTATAGTGTTCGGACTATACAGGCTCTCGTACAGTCGATATTATTATTCTTGTAAATGAATCTCTTGCATATATAACAATCAAGAAAGTGTAATCGCAACGAAACGAGAATATTTTGCCGAGGAATTTTTTTTAATTATTAATATGTAAATACGGAAAAATTGATACTCGAAACATCGTAAAATATGCAGCATAATGTGTGTGCTATATATATATATATAAGTTCTTTTTTTTTATCTAATAGAAAACTAATAATATATACATATAAAGTGAACATACATTTTGTATATATAATACAGGCAAAGCAGTTTATGCTGAATGCGTAAAGAAGGATATAGTGTATTGATAACATAATTTTGTACATCACGATTACATACAAAAAAATTTATAAATATTGTGATAATAAAAACTTTGAACGACGATTGTTTTTAGTTCTCCGAATCTTAATAAAAACTATTTATATTTCTCATCACACATCTCTTCTTGCATAGAATCACTAGTATTCTTAAGGTTCTGTATCACAATCATATTCTACTTGTATATAATAACTAGACTGCGGATCTTTATGCAAAATAAAAATATTCTGTGCTTGTTATAAGATATAGAAGCCTCTTAAGAACGTTTCCCTTTCTGTAATAATTCTACTAGGTCGAAAGTAATGTATTGATGCTATTCAATTCTTTCAATTTGCACACTGTATCAAGTTGCAACTACTCATTTTTGTCACAAATGCATAAAATCCGCACTCTAATAACTCATTAAAAATTCTACACAACGTAAAGAGAACGACTCGTGCAAGAACGAAGCATTAGGCTATGCACAAGCTTTTCCAACTGGCGGTCAAAAATGTCTGTACTATTTTGTTTTATTACCGAAAGAAAACAATTGGGTACTCTTTAAAAATATTTTGTTAACTGCAAAATCGAGAATGGCACAATTAATTGCAGTTACGTTAATTGCGATACCCTGAATATTATTCATTGACTGCCAACTCTTTGAACAGCGTATTGCTTCTTTTACTTTCACCGGATTAGAAAGAATTAGGGCTCTTACTGTTGTTCTGATACTCGAATGTCTGAATTTATTCGAATACTCAGACATACTCTAGACATACTCAGATTTATTTGAGTACTTAACTTTGGATAACTAATTCAGAGTACTTAAATCAAAATTCAAATACTAAAGTACTCAGTTTAAATTTGGATAATTTAATACTCACACTCAAATCAGATACTCAGATGCCAATTCAGAGACTTGAGTACTCGAATACTCACTTCAAATTTACACCTGAATCTTAAATCAGATTGTCTGAATTTATTTGAATACTCAAGACACTCATTTTACTCGGTATGCGAATACTCCAATTTAAATGCTTGGCTTCGAATGACTATTTCAATCACTCGAGTACTCAAATCAAAATTCAAATACTCAAGTTCTCTGATTTAAATTCGGATAATACACACAGACAAAAATTTAAATGCTCAGATGCAAATTTAGATACTTGTGTACTCAAATTCAGATTATAATGAGTGCTCCAAATACTCAGATACTCGGATCGTAAAAGTCCTAATGAAATTCGGCTGGCACAGAAATTTAACAAACAAGACGCAGCATTACAAAAGAAGGAGAACCGAACGAAACCATAAATTATAATACTACTTCGCGACGTACAGCTCGTTATCTTTTTCTCTTGAACGAAACTATTTGTCACTGATACAGAACGTAACGCTACCGTCGTTAACAATGTTAGTATATTATATATAATGTGATTTATTTAGAATGTCAATGGTTAGTTGTATATACAATACTCAAGTTTATAACCTTAATGATAATATAATCACTGGACTTTTTTTCGATTTTGGAATGCCTAATAATCATTATAAGAGTCGTGATCGATCCTTGGAAAATGGCTGTCTCAATCTGCCAATTGTCTTTGTGGCGAGTAGAAAGTTGCGAAGCTTCGACGGGCGCATAAACAATCCTTACTAAATGATATATATTGTATATAGAATTCTATCAAAGTATAAATATCAAAATAATTGTCTCCCACACATGCGGTTCGGTTATACGTTGTACAACGGGAGCTTTATTTCTTCTAATTCTAACATTTGTTCATAGGTATTGCAGTTTAAATGAATTTTTGTAAACATTCGATGGGAATTTCGGTAATCTATAACTCATGGCGAAAATGTAGCTTGAAGATGAAAATTTATTATAGTAGGCATTCTTTTTGTTCTGTCACGAGGGCAATATATCTAGTACCTGTCTCCGCCGAGAGTCAAGAAAGTGAAAAATCACTTCCGCAAATATGCGCAGTGTAAATTATACTACGATCTTCAGACAATATACATTTCACAGAAGGTAGGAAAGAAGGAAGTTTTATATTTGAAACGTTCAACAGTGGAAACAAAAAGGCTACACACGTACATTATAGTCACTTCGAGAAATTAGTATTAACATATACACAAATTGCAATAATTCATAGAAAAGTAAACAACTGCTGTATAACAAACATATTTTTGATTACCGTAAGAGTACTATTTCGCAAAGTTTAGTGATCATTTTACATGGTTTATTTTTTTAGACTGAAGATCTGTGAACAAAATAACACGTGCAATAAAAGAGAAGTTGAGTAGAGCACAATTCGAAAAAATGATATTACCTATTAATCAGAGTATTGAATGGATTAATTTATTAATTGATTAATTCGCCGTTACTCAATTAATATTCAGATAATTTGGTGTCTTCCGAAGTTATTTCATAGATTGTAATCGGTAGATATAATTAAATGAGCTTGCTCTTCTGAGTTAATTAATTATAAATCACTGTCTCGTAACTGTAAATATTAAACATAGATTACAGAGTGTACCTGAGCAGTAAAGCATACAGTTTCAACATGCATCTTTAACAAACAATATACATTGCCATAGAATTTAAAGTTATAAAATAACATTAACAATTTCGCTTCAACTTCATTATTTTAAACTCTTGTTGCTGTTACAATGCTATACAATTTACCGAGAAAGTAATATACACACACGCATACAAACACACATACACATACACACGTACGGACGCACGCAAACACATAGATACATAAATATACATGTACATGTACATGTACAAATACATATACATATAGATATACATATACATATACATATACTTATATGTACGTATATACAAAACAACTAAAATGATTCATCATTTCATTCGCGAGAATTTGCTGATTCAACGGAAGTGACAATGAGTGCTTCAAGATTATGCCAATCGTCTGATAAGACGGAAAGAAAATTTTTCTGTCACCATAAGTCTGTTACAACGGCAAAGCAGATATAATATACCTTTGTTATATTTCACAGCAATCTGAATTTAATAATCCAGACCAAAAGAAAATAGAATAAAAACAATATTTATGTATGTATATATGTATACATAATATACATATATATATTATATAAATTATATAAAT
>CM052115.1:9847267-9884611 GCA_028454245.1 Halictus quadricinctus | reverse complement strand
AGACAGATAGATAGATAGATAGACAGGTAGATTGATAGATAGATATGTAAGGTGAACGGTATAAAATGTGTTACGTGAGTTTAAAAAGTAAACAATAGTACGCTCGAACTACATATCGACCGCGCGTTTTACGAACGAATACAAAATAAGTCTATCCTCTCCCTGTGTTGTGTGTCCAATACACAAAACTGGTGAAATTATTCGTTTCCTCGGTAATTATTATCTCTACAGAAGGAGTCGGTACGAGATAGATTGAGACAACCGTTTTCATTCACTAGCGACATTTACAAAGATTAGGAGCGCTAACTTAATTTAGTGACTAGAATAATAATTAATACAACAACGACTATGATCGCGACTAACAACAGCATAAAAACTTTTCGCCGATATTTACGTAGGTAATTACTTCCCTTGGCTAACTCTTGCCCGCCCAGCTCGACGTTTGCGTGTGTGGTCTCTACATTGTTCTCTATCGTATCTGTAACGCAATGATCCAGTCTTTATGATTCACCATTTTAATTTGCTACGCACCTTGTTGGAACATGAATGCACTTACTGATCGTATCGCCCTGCTGGTACGACAGCGTAGCTAGATCACGCAATATTTGATTCACATCCAAAATGTCTCCTTCGATCAATTTTATCCTCTCTTCCCTCTCTAACAGTAAACCTTGTTGAAACTCAAGACTCCTGAGCATTGTACAGAAAATAATTTTACTTGCGAACTGGTTTCAAACAGTCCATACTATTCGCATTCGATCGGGTATCGGTGTAGATCGAACGAAGACTTACCGTACACACTCAAAAGAATTTTGCTGAGAATACATGTGTCAATTATTTTATTATTTAATAAGATCACCGAAATTTTAAGTTCGAACTAGAATTGTTTATTAGTCGTGTACGGTTCTTTCGAAAAATTATTATTTAGAAAATCTCATTCGAACTTTTTCTTAATGAAATTTTAACATCAGCTGAACCCATCACTTGAGCGCAAACTGTGAGAATTAATTTCGATTTTTTTCACTGCCTCGAAACGTGTGATTACAGTAATATGGTTGATGCAATTTCAAACCTTAGTGTTGAACGGTGCTCATCCTCTTGAACCTGAAGCTGACGCTGTTCATCATCATCTTGATCCATTGGGCTCTCTATACTAGTTATACGCAAAATATGTCTCTTCATGTTCTCCGCAACTGTCTGAAAACATTTGTTTGCCAGAATAAATTCCAATTCATTCTATACACTTCGATCAAGAAACATTCGTTTATCTTTTATGGGTGAAGCAGAAAACATTTTTAAAGCTGAAAATTTAAATGTTTTCGTAATTTCTCAAAAACTGAGGATTATAAGTAGTGATGGACACTGTTATCCAAAAATGATAACAATCCAGTAGCTATTTCGATTCGTTTTTAGCAATCTTCAAGCCTGATAAATTTTCATTATTAGAAAAAGGTATAGCTGGATAAGATCCCAAAGATAAAAATCCAATAAAGATTTCAAAATTCTATGATCTTGAATTAAATTTATAATTACGTACATTATTTCTCTGAAAATAGAAGTGTTCAATATTACATGATATACCTACAGACAAGTAAAGAAAAATCGAATTTTCATTTTATTAACTATGATGCACTTTATTAAAAAATCTGGAAAACATTGAGAATATTGCTTCCGACAATGTCCCATTACTGAATTTTTATTAAATTTGTATCTCTAAAACTTCTATGCGAAACATGCACTTTTTCGGATTTTTGAACATTTTCAATATTTTTAAACATGTATGTCTAATTCGAAACATTTGAAAAAATACACGTTAATAATCATAAAGAGATGCAACTACCGCAATGATATAAACGTGGCTAATTTGATAACCTCGATATAAAATCAGCAATTTTAAGTTTCTGGAATGTTTTAAAAATTGATTTTGCAGTCAAAAATTCGGAAAAAATTCACAGTTGTGTGTGCTGTTAATTAAAAAGAACAGAAGAACTAAAGGGTAATTCGTTAAAATCAAGATCACTCTATAATTACCTTTGTGGTAGGGGTACTGGTTTGAAATTTTGCACACAGAGTTTTCTTTGGGGGCTCTAACGAATGATATGATGAAAGATCAATTTGGTTTGGGGACACATTTCACCACCTTATTCAGCTATACCCTTAGTAGTACACAGGGAATGGGGTATGCAGTGATTCATAAATGTTGAATATATGCAATAACTTTATAGTAAACAATGAGATATTATATACCTTCTGCATGTCGGAATATCTTTGCATAGCATCTGTAAAATCGGTCGTGAGTTTCTCAATTTGCAACTTCTGCTGTTTATCACCTTTCCTCATTAGCACTGTCAGTCTTGCAATATCTTTGCTGGTTTGAGTAATTACTTGATTTGTGCTTAACTGTGTTATATGCCTAGAGAAATATAAAAAGTAATCAGCACTACGGATTGTAAACAGATTGCTATTATAACTAGACTGTGCATTTTTATACGAAATAAAAATTTTCTGCATCAATTGCAAGCCACAGGAGCTGAAAATAATACATCAATCTTTTTCGATTCTGTTAATCTTTCTACTGTTTTAAATTGCATCTCCTAATGTTTGTTACAAATTCATAAAATCTGTAATCTAATTATAACGATTAATTTAATGTGAATGATACTGTGTAATCACTAGACTACAAATGTTTATGAACTAATTTGCTGTAATCAAATCAACTATTAAGCGTTCCTTGGAGGCCCAAATAAATTCTGAGGCTCGTTAAAATTGATCGAAATAAATACTGTGGAAATATATAAATTTGTCTAATGGTCACAAATCCTGATAACAATGCAGCTATACAATTACGACAAATATTACATATAATTATACTACTTCATATAAGAAGGAGAATACCTACACATTATCTCTTAGACCCTGATTATCTTTATTGGTTCCAATGTTCTTGTATGCATTTTTCAGCATTCTCCAACTTGTGTTAATTGTATATATGTTAGTAGTAATATTCTCGCTGAGACTATAAAGTTCAGTAGGGCTAAATCCCACATCAGGTACATCCGTCCGTTGATCCGTGGACCCGTATGTTTGAGAACTATGAGCCATTCTACAAACAAACAGAAGTATTTACAAAATGATTCACGAACCTAGAAAATATGAATGAAAGTTTGAAAACTCGAAAATCGTTAAAAGTACACATATACACATAATATTTACTAAACAGAGGAGTTATTAAAATCGTAAAACATATCAATTTTCGAATTAAACGATTTTCCGTATTTTTCGAGTAGATTACATCAGAAAAGGAAAACAGCAATATCATCTGTTGTTTCGTGAGGTATTGACTTATAGTGCGATGTACCTTAAAGTCTGTGTCACAAGCCGAGTTTATACTTTTCTATCTCGTGTCAATAATGATATTATTACTAAATGCAAACTTTTGTAAGCTGAACGAAAACGGCGTACAAATATCGATATGTTCCCGTGATTGTCATGCAAAAACCGCTCGAAGCTACGCGATAGTCACACTGACATTAAAGAACGAGCACAATAAATGGCAATTTGTGGAATTCTTTAAAACCATTTCACGATTATAAGCAGCTCAACAGAGCAGTCGGATCTAATGGTCTATAGTCGAACAGTTCAAATTAATGCGAATACGAAAACGTGCAGAGAGACATTGAGCATTGTCGAGGAACAACAAACCTGTTTCGTTTTATCATAAGTGTCTTTAATATCTAAATAAAAATTGCTTTATTAATTCACATTTAAAAACCAAGAGAACTATTTTTATGTGTCGAATCTTAGAAACTGACAGTTGCCTAAACGGTCTAATCTACCGTCCGTGTGACAATAGCTTCTTTATACTCTCTTCTGTGCGTGTTGACAGGCATCTATATTACCGACGGATTACATTTTTTAAATACAATTTCATTCCCTTAGTGTCCCGCAATTTGGAAGTCATAGCACGATGCTAGGGAGTTTGAAGAGAGATTATTTTCGCTGTGATTGGCTGGCGAATGATTGTTGCGACAGTGCTGCCATCATTGACACACAGCACACACGCACACACAGAGTGAGAGAGAGAGAGAGAGAGAGAGAGAGAGAGAGAGAGAGAGAGAGAGAGAAGAAAGAAAGATAATCGCAAATGCATGTGTAATCAATCATTGACTGAGTAATGAGTATGAGTGTGTAGCATTGCTTGTTTCGTTTCAGTTTTTGCGTGTCCAGACTCTTTCGCGCATACGCTGAGCTGAAACACGAATTTTATTCTGCAGGATGTCCCAAAAATGTTGTACTTCCTTGAAAGTAATGATTCCTGAGATCATTTGAAGGGACTTTTTTCTTTGCGACAATGTTCTCCAAAAAACGCGGACCAATCAAAGCACGGTGATAATAGAAGGATTCCGGCTCGACCAATGCCAAAGTCACGCTCACCTATTTCAGGCTCTGATTGGTCCGTGTTTTTCGTGGAAGCCCCGGAGAACATTTTCGCAAAGGAAAAAATTACTTCAAATGATCTCAGGAATCACCCCTTTTAAGAAAGTACAAGACTTTTGGGACACACTGAATAGGACGCGCCGTACGATCTGCCCATTATTACCGAAACACTGTATTACTCAAATACGTTTAGTTTGCTTACGGTAGAGTGAGACAAGTTACATCATGCATATGAAAATTCACACATGGAAAACGTGTTTGCTTTGTTCTATCTTTCTCGCGCATCTCTTTTTCTTTCGCGGAGACCTGCGCAGAATTGAATGCGCAATGAGATAACGGGGGTGGAATTGCGACGACGAGGAAATCACAAAACGCGACGTTAGAGAGGTAATGTACTAATTTCGACGCCTTGGCTACACAATGTCATTTATAAATATTAAAAATAATGCTATTATCGTGTAGTAAATTTTCAATAACCTATGATATGTACTAATGTTCCTACTTGAATTCAAATAAGAGAAGAGTTTCATATACAAGGTGTTTCCGAAATTGTACAACCGGAAGGGAAGTGACTCCTCGTACAACAGTAAGTCGAAAGTATACAATAAAATATTTCCCCATACATCCCCATTTTCGAAAAATTTAAATATAAGAACGCATGTTATTGAACGAGGCTAGCATAACGGATCAGTTCATTAATTATCTCTTTCTTTTATAATAAACACGAATGCACGTGCATCCGACGAATTTTTAAAGTTGTTCCGGTGTGCGAGAATTTCGGAAACACCCTGTATAGCTTAATGTGTCTGCAGTACCGTCGGTACTACGTAACTCAAACCGATGTCCAAAGGTCTTTGTTATACCTTACAATTATACAATTATCCGATCAATGATTAACAAAAACTGTTTAATATTCTGTCCGCAGAATTTTTCCAATTATCGTGCACCAAACATCCTAAATAGTTTGGCAATAAACAAATTTTCGTGGGCTCACATAAATGTGTCTAAAGCCCCGTCTAATGTGTTCCTACCGCTAGAATCAAAAATAAATTTAACAATAAATTCAATTTAGCGGTAATTTAGGCGTCGGTGCTGCAAAAAGCCCAAGAAAATCCAAAGAAATTTTTTTCATCCGACGGTCGGCATTGTCGAGGAGCCAGCTTCCTGCTTGGCCAGAGGTTAGTCGCATGGCGGACGCTGGCTTGACAACACGTACGGCACGGAAGTTCCCGAATACGACCGACAGATTGCGAAAGCCTTCAGAAACAACAACCGTCGGCCGTAAGTAAACGCTATTGTGATTTCTCATCGTTTTATCCGCTAAAATAATCGCCTTCCAGTCGCTCACAAATCGCAAACAGCAAGCCGAACGTTCGATTACCACGGTCCGCTAATTATTTTTTCGGAATCCCGTCGGGAAACCTGTAAAAACTCAAATAGAATTTTCTCGAGGGTTGCTTCAGAGCCAGTCAACGCTGCACGTACATAGGTCGTGCGTCATGTCGGCTCTGAACGCATCTTCCATCGCTTCGTTTGCGCGAATCCTTTCCGAGCCTCGAGCCCGATCTCCTCGACTGCTAAAATAACCCCGGTTTCTCAATTTCGATCGAAAAAAAAAACAAAAAAAAAAGCAAAACCTATACGCAGGACTGGGGTAATCGAGCGTTGTTTGCGGCCGCCTACGCAACTGCTTCTACTTTTGACATTTTAATCGGTGCAACTTTTCAAGTAGGTTGATCCTCTACGGCTTCTTGCATGCTCGCTTGAATTTTCTTCCTCGAACGCGCTTTATCTCCCGAGAAAACTTTGTGGTAGATGACGTTCACGGCAATCGTGTCGCGTCCTGTGGCGGAGAGAGCCCCCTTTTGCCGAGGAACGTCGTGTGGAATTTTATCCTCTTTTTGGTTTCGCTTGTTTCCCCAAACGCGCCTCTGTCATGTAGACATCGCTCGAGACCAACGCTCGCCTCTTCGCTTTCGAATCCCTGAAAACTTTCCTCGCGTCTCGAAACAGTGTTCGGTTCTGCCGGTTTCCCCGTTTTCATTTTGTCACGGGATGTTCGACAGCCTCCCTCTTGTAAACACACGTATGCAAGCACGTCCGTGTGTCTGTCGATCGATGTGCACGCACACGGCCCAGCCGTGCACGAAGCTCAGCCAGCCGTTTATTGTCATGCTTCCGACGTTTCCACGAAATTTTCGTGGCCTCTCGAATCGATATTATATTGGGGGAACCCAGTGGCACACTGAACGAACTTTTCGAACGCATATATATATTTTTCTTTGATCGCCTTTTACTCGTCGCTTCGGTTCAGCATCTGCAGCGTCCGTCCAGCAGAAATGTTCGAACCTCGAATTTCTGCTTAGCTCAGCCGAGAACCTGGACTCGCATATATCCGTGTTTGTGCAGCTGGTTTTCTTCGTTCCCTGCTTTCGATTATTTTCCCTCGTCGATTCATACCATCGCCAAAAGAAATCGCAGGAAATTTTGTTTACGGGGTCGGAGCGTGATTGTTTCGAAAACGTGATTACAGTAATTAACGCCTCGGAGACGAGCGGGGGAAAATGGCGGTTTTCTCGTGGTGTGTACGCAAACGACGCTCTTTCGGTTCTATCGTTTTACAATCTAATTTCTCGTGTTGGTATCCTGATCGCTCCGATTTTAGCCCGATGAAGCGTACAATTTCTTCGTTCTAAAGTCACGCTCGAAGAAGGGGTTGCCGGGACTTTGAGAAAAAGTTGTTCATTACGCTCTAGATGCGCGACTCGTTTCATTGAAATTATAATTTTAGGGTTGGATGACTTTCCTCGCGAGTTGATCTAGTTTCTCTATGAACGAGCCCCGTGTGTTCTAACGATTTACAATCTCGAAACGTTTAATGGTCGGGTCACGCATACAGGCTCGCGTCGGTGAGCGTGTTCGCTTGGCTGCGCCTTTAAATGCTCGCCCATATGACTGTTCCTACGTCGAAAGTGTGACGGCCGTACGCGGCCTCTTTGTCACAGGGGCAGACTTGAACGCTTATCGGGCTATGAATAGACGTACTGATTTCCTTTCAGCTGTCCACTTTGTTGGGGGCTGGTTTACACCTTGCCACGGAACTGTGACACGCTCGAATAATCCCGGTCGACGCGAGACCCCCTACGAAATTCGGTGACGAATCCCGGGAACTCTCCTCTCGCTGCTTGAGCTGGGCAAAATTAAAAATAAAAAAAAACAACAACAACAATACTCGATTGCATATAAGGCCTTTCCGAGACACATTAGTATTAACCACTTGAATACTGGGCAAAAGGGAAACATAAGGCAATTATTCTAGTAGGCGGCCATTTACGGCCAGTAGTCAGCCATCTTATGCGTCGTTATTATTAATGCATTATTTTCGAAATGTTCTATAATATGGGGACATTAGGCTACACATTCGAGTAAACTGGAAGTAGAGCATTCTGCTCATTCAGATCTATAATAATTTGTTAGTAGATATTTATTTTTAAGCAATTTCTTTTCGGGAGGACTGAAATAAATAAATTCAAGTCTTGAATGCTAGGCAAAAGGGAAATGTACACGAGGTAAATTGTTTTAGAAGTCGGCCATTTCAGGCCAGTGGTCGATCATCTTAAGCGCTCTTATTATTAATGTGACATTTCCAAAATTTTTTGTAATATGGAGTCATGAAGCTACACTGTAATACTAGGTTTACGAGGCACGTCAAAGTGGCGTGTTTTAATGTTTTTAATTTGCTAAATTTATTTCTATTGAAAGAATAAAGTGAGTCTAATTGAAGGTGTCTCCAACATGGCGTCGTTCGAGTGGTACACAATTTAAACAGCACTTTAAATACAAAGTGTAATTTCAGCAAATTGTTTTTACAATCTGAAGCACATTTTGAACTGGTGGGAGTATATATTCCTATAAAAATTAGAGTCACGATAAAATAGGTCGTTTGCTATTTTGAATCGTTTTACTTAGTAAGAGTACCCAATCAAGCTAGACAGTAACGATCATCCCGGTCGCAAAAACAATTTTCACTAGTCGCGAAAAACGATCCGCTCTAGTTACATTCGCGCTGGACGAAACCTAAATTATCCCCACCAAGATTCGCCTGCTGGAGACTAGTGTACGTCGCCACGTAAATGCATCGCACGAATAAAGGCGATTCATATACGGTGTGGCACAAAGAGCGTTAGTTGCATGACAATGAGCCCGTTGTATTCGGCGTGTCTCCGAACGTGAAGAAATATCGATGACATATGAAATTGTGTGAAGAAGGAATTGACTTGCGCAAACACGTGTTTTCCTGTTTTCCCGAGTGCCCACGTACACATAATTTCTTCCTTTATTTGGTAATAGACACCGCCGCCGCCGTCGTCGTCGTCGTCGCCTGTGTCGTGGCCTGATTTTCGTTTGCCATGGTTTACAATAGTTTACATTCCACGTATTTTAGTTTGCTGCACAGTAGCACAGCTAACCATCTGCTGTTTATAGTAGCCTGCGGATGTTTATGCACTTGGGTCTGTTCTTCTTGAAAAGAAACTCGCAATACGTTTACGGTCATAATTAGACTGCACACTTTAAGCAATTCTGACAAAAACTGATACGTACAATTTAAAGTGGTGGACATACTAATTAAAGATTGAATCGTGTCGATGTATTAGTTTCAGCTTAATGAGATAATTGAAAGAAGAAAGAAATTTTTATTTGACTTCTGTGTCTTGCAGTCAATGCAAACATTTTTTAGTTTGAATAAAGATCCGCAGTCTAATCGCAATAGATGCCCAGCATGTTCGTATAATGTGCCTGAACAATTAATATTATTATTCGCAGGTTTTTTAATTTGCAATTATACAGTCATGGTAGATGTCCATCGTGCATGTATAATGTGATTGACTGGAGCGGACAGTTAATATGACCATTCACGGTCCTCGGGTTTTTGTTCTTCCGAAAAGAAATAGCAAATGCAGTTGAACGATTCAATAGTTGACTGGTGAAGTTGTTCACCGAGCTGTGAATGAGTCTCTGTTTAGTTAACGATGAAACGGTTGAATATTGTAATTGGATTGTGAATATGTAAATTTGTATGAGCATCCGCAGCTCGGTCGAGAGTATCCGCTGGGTCTCGAGTGTTATCGGCCTTCGGAAGTTGGCAGCCTTGTTCTAACTCGTAGAGAGCAACCGTCACGGCGCATCTGTGACGTGTCACAGGGACACACAGAGAGTAACATGGAGCGTTCGAAGTTGCCCAGGGAAGGATAGCGACAATTCGCTTTACGTCACTCCATTGCTATCTCTTTGTTCGCTGTCGTCACGCGTTCCCATATCGTGGCTCGCTCGCGCAAAAATTAGCCACGGCTAAAACACGATTATTTACACTGCGGACCTTATCGAATATTTCGAGGACACCCACTAAAAAAATAATCTACGGTCTATATCCCATCATACACCTCCTAGTCTTCATAAAACGAACACTAGAATTTCCATGCAATTTTTACACAAATCGTAACATTGAAGCTTATAGTCTTTTCTTTTTTTTTAGTTGAAATTAGACTTTTCAACACGTCCGGATAGTATAAAAATTTATATAGGTAAGAGCCATTTGCTGATTTAAATGTTTGAATGTTGTATCTTTTGAAGGTTAGGGTCAAACGTTTCATTGGTGACTGTCCTGAACCGGAGTTCTCGTCCTAGCTATTAATAGTGCTAAGGTGACAATATTTTTTTCGAAATTGTACGTGTAACTCATCGATTAACTCGTCAACTAACGATTCGTAACATAAATTCATTCAGACACAATGATATATATCCCTCCTGGTTTAAATCGCTAGATACGTGTAGGTGCGGGATACCAACATTCCCATAGAAAACCAGTAACGTAACTGTTCCTGTGGAATGTTGCATTTCCGGTGTCGTGATCCCAGAATTCCATAATCTGAATCGCGGGACGCGGTTATCTCGGACACGCGTAGTTGCGAATTTTTATCTGTATAAATTGGTCGTTAACGTTCTTCGTAAAAAAAGAGACAAGGAGTTTATCGAAGTTATTCAAAACGGCGAATTTGACGTTGACCGTGACAGAGTAGGGCAACGGTTACGAAAATATTTACACGCGACCGTTTTGTCGTATGTATCCGATCGGAACACGTTCGACGGATACGTAAATTGGAATTCTCCCCAGATAAATTTAGACGAAGCGATTTTGATCGTTATTTTGGTAATTCGACTAGTCCGGTGAGCCCGCGAGCCTTCGGGGAGGCCTTCGTCCGAACATCCTCCGGCGAAGGCAATGTAAATTTAAAAGGAAACGAGATACCGAATACCGGTTTAATGCACCGGAGCAACATTTTCAATGTCGGAGTGTGTTTCTGGCGGCGACCTTCGCTCGTGCAACCTTAGAGCAACGTGACTCGAGACAGGCACGAATCCACTCGTGTGCGCCCGTAAATTTAGCTTCCGCCTTGTTCGTTGGGGGTAAGCCTTGTCTTCCTTCTGTACACATCGATGCTAACGTAAAAAAATCCATCAACAATATATAGACTAAACCTCGAAAATTTTAACCCGTCGTCGACCATGTATTTTCGTTCTGTTTTTAAACACGTTCGAATTTCCCGCCCGCCGTTCGAAACATCAAAACAATTTCGCCCTCTATTGATATTCAACAACTTGCATATTCGCGCCAATACTTTGCATTCTGGTAACACTGCCAAGAATTCTAATTCATTTTCCGCAGCTCTTTTGTTCTCCGATCGAGCCGTGATTTTTGTTGATGCATTTATTTGATATGATGCTGCTCGTTATTTATGCGGAACGACCGCCATACGTGAATAGATAATGCCGGTCATACATATTTTCATATCTGATGAACGAGAATACCAGTTTTTGCTGCTGATCCATTTACATTTTTGCGAGAGTATTTCTTGCGATTTTAATTTTGAAAAACAATTTTAAAACGAAACGTATTGAAATTTTTAGCGTGATAGTATAATATTCCTGTCGTTTCTATAGGTTTTTTACAATGCAATTCAACGTATAATCGTAGTTAACTCAAGTACATAATATTTAATCGTCGATTACTGATTAACAATTCAAATTCTTTACATGGTATAGTAAAAATTAAACAAAAGTAAGATTAATTTATTTATAGTTCATGCCAAATTTGAAATAGAACATGAAGTCGTCCTTGAGACAAAACCATTTTCCCGTCAGTTTCGAAACCGTGGTGGCTGAAAACGCACCCGAAAGCTTTTCCCAGGCTCCGTAATCCTAAGTGCACGGGGGGACGCTCAGCCGAGGCGGTCAAAGACGACCTTAGTCGAACCGCAGCCGAAGTTGCCCGACCTCGCCCGATCCGGCTGACGATAGAAGCCGAGATCGGTCGAGGTGAGACGACGGAAGGTTCATTGACCGTCTGACCATGAGCCGCGCCCCACATACGCTCCTCTCCACGTTCATCGTCCACGGCTTTCGGTTGTTTTGTTGCTCGTAACCGATACCTCAAGATCAAAGCCGTTTCTTTGGAGAAGGTCCTCGTCCTGAGCCCCGTTGAAGACCTTCACCTGTGAGCGCGATAAGCCCGCACGCGTTAATCAGTGCCTCCTGGTGCTGGAATTAGAATTTCTATATATACTATATATACCGAAACAGGAATTGATCGTTTCTGTTCGCTTCACTATGCCATGTACTACCCCTGGCAGAAAGTGTTCGATCCAAACCGTTCCATTTTCATCACTATAATTATTTAAGTTCATTTCGATTTTTGAAAATGGTAAATCGATGATCCTGAAATGAAACAATAATGCAATAAATGCTCTTTTCTCAGAAAATTATTAAAATCTGTCGTGAAATCACTTTAACCTTTTGTTTACACTCTGTGAAATTTTCTTGCATTTTTTAAATTAAATATTAACGTGTTATTCATTTAAGAACAAAATTAAATCGATTAAATATTTTCTACCAGAGGTAACGATATTATATGTCTACTTCATGAAAAGCCAAATAAAATTTTGATACAACTGCTTGCACTGTTCTCACGGTGGTAAAACTTGTCGCCTTTCTTGTTGTCGTTCGGATGAATGTTGATTGATGTTTCTGTCCTGCATGATGATACCGTGGAAGTACCTATACATTGTTTACATACGTTGTAACATTAATGAGTAATGGAACACCTGAATATTTTGTATTACTTTATAGAATCTTTGGAAATAAATACGTATTCTATTATTTGCATGAGTACTCTATACATTTGCTGTAAGATTAACGAATTGGTGTAAATCGAGGAAGATTTCAAGTGATACTTGTTACCAAAGATGCAGAAATACATGTTGTATAGTTTGATTCTCAAGTAAGTCTTCTACATAGGTCAATTTCTGTTGCATAGACCAGGATAGTTTCAATTTAGGATGAGAAATGAACATTTTGATTGAAATGAATCATTAATGTCCAGCGTAGTGGTAGGAAGAAAGGGGTATAACAGAATAATGCTATCGAGTTTTGCAGCGCAGCATTAGTTGTGCTTCGATGCAAGAAACTTGAC
Source organism: Halictus quadricinctus (assembly GCA_028454245.1). Classification (NCBI taxonomy): domain Eukaryota; kingdom Metazoa; phylum Arthropoda; class Insecta; order Hymenoptera; family Halictidae; genus Halictus; species Halictus quadricinctus. The sequence continues at coordinate 9,871,647 of CM052115.1, read as the reverse complement.
ACGAACAATTGCTAATACATTATATTTCTGTATCATCAGGTGCAAAAGCTGAGTATTAATAATGAAACGCGGAAGGAGTAGCATGCGTGTAAGCAGTTAATCACCTGGCGGATCGTTCAGTATTTTGATCATGATCTTTTCTTTGTTTCAGCTTCCTAAAGGAAGATCTGTGTGCTGTGATTTATCACTAAGGGGGCCGAAACACGCGCAACAACGGACAACCCCACAGGACAGGGGGGTGCTTCTCGTGTCTCGGGAGGAAGGTCAGGGTCAAATAATAACCTTGACTGTAAACAATTCATACACGAGCCGCTTCTCTTTTACACCCCCTCAAAAACAAGTCCACCGTGTTACACTTTCCAACTAGTAACCACTGAAATTAAAAGTAATTCGATGCCTTCCAGGGACGATATTCGCTCCCTATCCACTGAGCAACGCTGGATCCCTCCTTCAACTGTTAGACGCGATGCACGCACCCAAGAAAGCAGAAATGATCTCATCTTTAGAAAGGTTCGGGGTATTCTTAATAAGCTTACGCCGGAAAAGTTCGCAAAGCTGAGCAACGACCTGCTCCACGTTGAGCTCAATTCTGATCTGATTCTTAAAGGTGTCATTTTCTTGGTAAGTTATTAATTCAGTTGTATTAGTAACTACACTGTGGATTTTTATGCAAAATAACATTTTCTTTAATGATACTTCATTTCTTTAATGATATATCAACGCTAGATTTATGGAGCACTAAACATAACTTATATTCTTTTATAAAAACAACGACAACGTGTCTGTCCAACTTTTTAAACATTTTTGAATAACATATGCTATTCAATACTATTAATAAAAGTATTTGGATGCATAGATCTAGTGCTAAGGAAATAGTATTGAATTTAATTGATTGTGTATCCACAGTATAGTAATACCTATTTTCTTCTTAATGTTCCCAATTCTCGTTCTTGTTTGTGCAATACATCTTCATGGAACGTTGCTGACTTATATTTAAAACGTATCGACGATCTTGACGTGTGACTCTAACCTAAAAAGTTTTTCGTATAAATACGAGAGCGATACAGATAAATTTGTGCAGTTTCTTCCGTAGCAGAACGAGAAATGGGAATACAGTTAGGGGGAGTGCTAATGAATTTTGGTGTTGGTGTTGCAGATCTTTGAAAAAGCGCTTGATGAACCCAAGTACAGTTCTATGTACGCACAGCTGTGCAAACGGCTGTCAGACGAAGCTCCAAACTTTGAACCACGAAAAGCTCTTATCGAAAGTCAAAAAGGCCAGAGCACGTTCACGTTTCTTCTCCTTAACAAGTGCAGAGACGAATTTGAGAATCGTTCGAAAGCAAGCGAAGCATTCGAGAGCCAGGATGAACTCGGCCCGGAGGAAGAGGAACGCCGACAGGTGGCCAAGCGAAAGATGCTCGGCAACATCAAATTTATCGGGGAACTTGGCAAGCTCGGGATCGTATCGGAACCGATATTACATCGCTGCATCCAGCAGCTACTCGAGAAGAAAAGACGAGGGGGATCCCGGGGGGACACCGCCGAGGATATCGAGTGCCTCTGCCAGATCATGCGTACCTGCGGCCGTATCCTTGACTCGGATAAAGGTCGCGGACTCATGGATCAATATTTTCGACGTATGAAGTCACTGGCAGAGAGCAGCGATCTTCCTCTACGCATCAAGTTTATGCTGCGTGATGTCATTGAACTACGCCGCGATGGCTGGGTACCACGCAAGGCGACTAGCACCGAAGGTCCAATGCCTATCAATCAGATCCGCAGTGATAACGATGAGTCTTCGAGGGGTAATGGCTTCCATAGACGAGAGGATCGCCTCGGAGCAGAGTTCTTAAGGAAGATGGGACGTGGCGGACTAGACATGGACATGATGGGAAGCATCCCGTTGACTTCACCGTCGTTTGGCATGTCATCTCCATTCAGCTCGAATGGATTCTCAGGAAGTTCCGGGGTCGGCTACGGCCGCCACAATCAACGTAACCAACCGGGTTACTATCAGAACCAGAATCGTCACCAGAATAACTATCAAGGGAAACATAATCAACAACAACACAACTTGCCGCAGAACTTTAACAACAGTAAGCACTGTCTCTTTCACACTGGGTGTCAGTTATCGAAATTATTTCAAAAAATTACAAGTGGTTTGCGAGATTCAAGAAATTATCGGGTCGAGAATTTTTTTCGGGAGCTGAACGGGTCCCGAAACTATTTCGTGTTGAGAAGTACGTTTCCTACGAATCTCCAGGAATTTTTCGTAGACCAATAAATGATGAGACACTTGGTACATCATTTACTAATGAGTTTACCGCGGATTTTTATGCAAAATTAAAAAATTTCCAAGTCAATTGTAGAGTACCGGAAATATTATAGATTAAAATGCATTCGTTCTTTCGATCATTTTATCAAGCCGAAAATAATGTAATAACACTCTTAAATTCGTTTAATGTCTTCACAGTTTTGGAACTCACCTATTCATTTTTGTCATAAATACATACAATCCGCAGTCTACTAATGAGTCTGAATGAATTGCAGGTAGCAATAAAGAACAGTTACGCTTCAACAAGAATAAGATGTTGATCGGACACCCAGAAGAGGTGTCACTTAGACCATCAGCTAATTCCATGATGTTCAAACAAACCAACATCAATCCCAACCTACCTCTGAACAGTGGTAAGTGTTTCATCGATGAAACGTAATATCAGGTTGTAACAAGAAGTTAGATTGCCAGTCTCAACCTATTCTGATCATATAGATTTAGTCATGACTAGGAAGCGGATATTTATGCAAAATAAAAATTGTTTGCATCGCTTACAGAACACAGGAACCAAACACGACTTTATTTCTCTCTTTCGTAGTTTTATTAAGTCGTTAAACAATGTGTTGATATTCTCAAATTCTTTTAATCCTGCTACTGTTTTAAATTACATCCTCCCATTTTTGTGATAAATGCATAAAATCCGCTGTCTAGTTCGTAATCTATATAACTCATTGCGTGTGCACGTGACTGTGATTAACAGGAAGTTTTTAATCAAATTCCGTCCGTAATCCGTAAACAGTTTTTTCTAATTTCAATACGATCGAACTATTATCTAATAACACCTACTTTTTGTTATCATCTTTTAGCGCGCTCACGGCATGAACTACATTCCCCAAATTTTCTGAATCCCACCGCCGAATGCGATTAATGAAAGTAGTTGCGCAAAAGCATGATTTGGTTGAACAGTTACGACCTCAAATATGGATCGACCAAATCTGTAGTGATTAGAAATCATCCGAATTTGAACAAAGTAGTTCGAAAGATAAGAGCAGGGCTTGGAAACTGATATAATATCGGCTTCGGTTCTTCAAACAGTTATGAATAGACACCGGATCTTTATGCAAAAGTAAAAGTTTGTGCATCCTTTGCCAAACACAGGAGCAAAATATAAATTTACATTTTTCGCTAATAATTTGAATGTAGCGAAAATAAGGTCCTTCATAACTGTTTTATTCCGAACCTTACAGTTATAACAGTTTAAAACCGTTATTTTCGGAAGCGTGTTTAAAGCCCTGGATAATATTTCTAATTATCGAAACTGTAGATCTGTTCCCAGGAAGAGCATCAGAATTGCCTCTGTTACGTACTACTACACTGAAGCCCAGCTCGCCACTATTGCACAAGGAATTGCCGCCAGCGATCGTGATCAAACAAGGTCCAGTGGACAAACGGGAGAAAGCCAGGGATAGGAAAGACAAGGGGATTTCCAGGGAGGAGATACTGAAGAAAGTGAACGCGTTGGTGGACGACCTCGCGACCCCCGGGAACATACAGGCCACGGTCACGGCTTTCCAAGATCTTAAGATACCGGAGCGTCTGTTACGTCACGCCGTGTACACGTTGTATTCGAATACGTTGGACCGAGGCGATACAGAACGAGAGCTGGTCGCGAAATTCGTGGTCGAGCTGGAGAAAGCGGAAGCGGTCACCTCGCAACAGATACACGAGGGCTGGAAAGAGCTAGTGTCGAATATACCGGAAAAAGAGAGTACCGTGCCTTGTGTAGCGTCTCACGTAGCCTATCTGACAGCCAAGGCTATCGTCGATAATTTGATTCAGTTGACCGACCTGGTCGCCGTCACCGAGAACGGCCAGCACCACCCGTTGTTCTTACTCACCCTACAACAGTTGCATAAGAGCCAGGGCAAAGTGAGGCTCACCGAGATCTTCAACGAGAGCAAAGTGAACCTGATCAGCCAGCTCCCGGAGGCGGACAAAACGAAGGAGAGGCTCGCCGAGATTCTTGAAGACCGGGAGCTCACCTTCCTCTATCCGCTGCTCAAGATCCAAGGAGATATCTGGCGCCAACTTGAGAACGACCCCAACCCGAATACTCTTTACAAATGGATCAAAGAAAAGCTGGAACCCTCACATCACACCGATTCCGAATTCATTAACGCTCTGATGAACGTCCTTCTCAAATACATTACGCAGGTTAGTCATCGACATAATACCTACTTTATTTCTGTTTTTTCTTTTTTTTTTTAAAGAACTGCATTCTCCCAATCTCCAATGAGTGTTTCACTTAAAGGGGCCATTCCAGTTTCCGAGGCCGTTTTACTGCGAACTTTTAGGAATTTTTAAAAGGGAAACTATTGAACCTTTTGCATTGGGATTTTGCGCACATATTTATTGGTATTTGAAGTACGTGTGTGATTGTACTCTACTGAAATATTAAAAAAATATTCCAGTGAATGGAAATATAGTTTACCTTCTGTGTCCTCTAAGTATTAGCCTTCAAGAGAATTATTTAATTTGTTTTAAGTGTGACACTCCGTGCTTTAAAAAATAGTTTGTAATCCCCTATATGTGTAATGTTCGTTTGTTTTAATGTTGGCATTAGAGGTGTGCGAGGAACCGAAAATTTCGAGTCTAGAGAATTTTCGGATTCTCGCACAGCTCTCGTTGGCATGCTTAACTAAAAATTCATATTGCACCCTCTCGTTTCTGTAAATTTTCTTTGTCGCTTGATAGACGTATCGTGGTCAGTTCATCTGAATAACCGGTGTGTTCTTTTTTTTATTTATAACAACAGGAAACAATATTGGCACCTGGCGTTGATCCATCTAACGTAGGCAAAGCAGCGATAGATAAGGAAAAGGCATTACTGGATAAATACGCACGCTTGATGCGCTTGCTCTTTGTCAATATAGAGTCTCAAATGACAGCTCTCCATGCGCTCCAAGCATTTTGGTTCTCGCACAATTTTCCAAAAGGGATGCTACTGCGATGGTTCGACGGGCTTTACCGGCTCGAAGTCATCGAGGAGGAAGCCTACTTCAAATGGAAGGAATGTGTCACCGACGCTTATCCAGGGAAAGGAAAAGCTCTATTCGAGGTAATTCGAATCTATCAACTTGTTCACTTCATTGTAAAAATGAGTATAGCCAAGACAGTTTTTTTTCTCTTTCAATTAGTCACTTTTTCTAGTGCATAGTTTTCTAATGGTGGTACCTACCACCCTCTGCCGGCACTGAGATTTATGGGGGCTTTTTTACAATTCAATAATATTTTTACATCTGACTGTTCAAGATTAAAAAATACTTTGTTAAAAAATTGGGAAACTATGGCCAGACTCGAGCGATGGCATACATTTTAAATCGGAATAACTTTTTTTCTAAATGGACCAAACAACTTCAGTTTTTCAACCAATATTCAAAAAATAGTGAAAGTTGCTTTTCACAACTTTTTTACTTGGGCTTGTAACGGAAATTTAAAGAATTCGTTTTGTAGACTCGAATAAGTTATATAGATGCTGAAAATTCTGCAACAGGAAATTTGTGTTACTTATGTTATGACGCCATAAGACAAGTGGCTAATTAATTCATAAAATCCACACAGTGTAGCTATTACATAAGATGTGTGGATGGAACAAGTATAGTGATTTTGTAATGTCTCGGAGCTTCTGAATATTCAGTGCTCAAGGTTCACCAGTGAACTTGGTATAAACACTCTTCCATTTTCAACGTTTCTGCATGAACACCATTAAATACACAGCGTCAAGGGAACAACTTTGACTCATACACTAATCGCAAAAGATCAATTGATTCATTATTTTTATTACAAATTAATTTAACCTTGCTGTTGTTCTCGTTCAAGCTACTTAAACATTGAGCATGCTCTCGAAATACCTGTACAATCATTTCTTATGAAACAGACGTTAAATGCTTTTTATTATTGTCAAAGGTCGACATTTTGAAAATTTGACCTAATTCTCCTAACTAATTGTTTTATTATAACCTTTACAGTTTAAGGTCATTCTAAGATCACATAACGTGGAATATCGATTAAATTTGTCCTTGAAAGCAGTTAGTATACAGTCTAAAATATGCAGCGCCATTTAGAAAATGATTCATGATTTTTAAATGGCATCGATAAGGACATTTTATCTTTTATTCTTTGTTATAATGCAAATAGGTTAAAGAATCGAAGAGGGTAAGGGTCAAAAGAGACTTAGAGGACATAGCAAGGTTAAGATTTATGTAATATTCCCAATGGAGATGATATATTGATGAAAAACTAGAGATAAAAGTTTTAAAGAATGCAGCATGGTTAAAATTTGTTTAGTTGCATCAGTAGAGACGATAGGATGAGCAAAAAATGTAAAACAGAAGACTTAAAGAACACGGTAAGGTCGAAATTGATTTGATGGTACGAATGGAGATGATACGATGATAGAAAATGAAGGTCACTATACTGTTCCATCGACAACTTTGATGAAATCTAGAGCAGACAATTAATTAGAGGCAATTGAATGGTGTAGGTGAACAATTGGTTAACGTGGCTAGACACCGCGTCCACAGAGGAAGAAAGCGACGATCATGACGACGACGACAACAATAAAAACTACCGGATGCAAAAGCTCTGAGAGGGAAAACTACGCTGTTCAGGCTACCACTACCTATAATTTGGAAATAGGGTTTTACTATTTATAATTACTGAGCCAGGCGGTTTCAGTTCACTGCTAATTGAGTTCTCTCTCCATCCAATGCCACAAACGTCTTGTTAGTCTGTGTGTCAAACCCTCGCGCAAGCAAATCGAGAAGAGAAAGGAGGATAAAAGAAAAGGATACAGAACGATAAAGAGGAGAAGGAGGAGGACTGCTTAACAATCAAAATGTCCGACAAAGGGAGAGGAGGAGCGGGGGCAATTAGTTTATGATTTTTTTGTTCGCAGCCAATCGAGTGGTTTGCCGACAGACTTTAATCGAAGCAAGAATGTTTTAGAATGTTTTTAGATAATTAAATATTCATATATATACATATATACATATATATATATTTACATATTTATATATATATATATATATATATATATATATATATGTATATATGATTTACAATCATATCGGGCCAGCAGGTATCTACATATACAACACTCACGTACACACACGTGCGTGCACGCGCACGTCCGCTCGCGTGCACGCCGCTGTATGAACAACGGTGCAATTCGAAAAAAAAGAAAATAATTGAAATGAGAAAGGAAAAAAATATGAATTTAGTCTGGTGAATTTGTGTTGTCGAAGTTTTTCTCTAGTATTGTGCATGTGTCACGTTTTTGTACGTCTTTTTGTCTGCGGCACCAGTGAGTCGCTTGTTATCTCTGTGTACCAGCTTTTACATTTATTATGAAGAATTATTATTATTATTATTATCTATTATTATTAACTATTATTATTATTATTATTATTATTATTATTATCATCACTATTATATAATTGATCGCCAACAATCGAAAGAAAATACATCATTCTACCTTCCAACAAAAAGAAAACGACAAAAAAATATGCTAATATATATATCGGGGAGGAAATAAAAAAGAACGATTTGATCAGAAACGGACAAAAAAAAGAATTGTGAATTGAAACAAGACTCAGCAATATAGTATATATACGTGCATATATACATACATATATATAAATATATATATATATATAATAATAATAATAATATGCGAAGCGTGTGATCATCGAGTTGTTCTCTTCGAGCCTCGGAGAGACCGAAAAAAGGAAAAAAAAATACAAAAATGAATTTGTAGATATTGGAAGCGGAAAAATGAAGGAAAACTAGAAAATGACAAAAAAATTGATTAATAACGCTGAGTCGCGAAGCTCTTAAGTAACGCCAAACGAAAACGACAAAAAAAAATTATAAGTAACGAATACCATTTTCTTCTTTGCCAATGCGCGCCTATTACTTATACCGGTCCGTCGATTTTCTCGAGGGGCGGGGGTACTATATAAACAGGCGATTTAACGACCGTTAAATAACAACCATCGGATACAACACCACAGGAACAAAAAAAAAAGAGCTTGCTTCGGCGAGCGGCCGACAGAGAAAACGAGAAAGTATAAACGATAATGAAACGGAGAAGAAACAAAAAAAAAATAAAAAAAAAAAGACGATGAACGTTTAGCGACACGACTTTTAACAATCGTATTTAACAATGAAGAAAAACGGAATAAACGTACCTTGGTGTAATTTATTACAGATGGCCCCCTGGTTGTTCTGTCGATGACCACAGCCAACACACTCTCTTTACCTTCTCATCTCCTATAGTTGTCCTCTTAGAAGACTCTATCGCCGATATCGTCACGATCATCTTTCCTTTAACGGTGGACTGCGGATATTTATGCGAAAAATAAAATTACATCTGTTACGGGAAATAGTTTTATCAACCTTTCGCGGACGAGCAGTTTTTAAAATAGTAAACTTACCAGAGAACTATATCAAAGTCTCAAACAGTGTAAAACAATGGCTCGTGGATTTGTTCACAGAAACCTGTTACATTTATTCGAATTGCATATAAAATTTCAAATTCTTTGTCGGAATATAAATGCACCACGAGTGTACGCACGATATAACAATTTTTATACTAAATGTTTATTTGAGAAGCTTTGTGAATAAGTGTGCGAGCCATTGTGTGTACGGATCTATCGTTATTTAAATTATTTATTTCGAATTAGATGTGCAGATCCTGATGTTGATAGTAACATTCGTCTCCGAAGGGTTAATTTTAATGTTGATAACTATGTAGTAATATTCCGACGTTGTTACTGTTTTGTGTTCATTGTGAATGCATCAAATCCGCAGTTCGTCGATCAGCGTTTGCGTGGAAAAACCTTCAGACCGACACGATACTGTTCACAGCGTTCGAAGAAACATAAAAGAGAGAGAGAAAACCGTTTAGTGCAATATCGCAGCTCCTGTGATCGGTAGAAGACAGACAAAACTCTCTTTCCTCTATTGTATCTCGTTCTTCTCTTACGTGTTAATTTTATTTTGCCGCTTAGAGAAGCTTTAGTGTACATTATACCGTTGTTTTACCTGCCAGAAGACCTGTTAATAGATTTATTAATGATTATATTGCTCTCGAAAAAAAAAAGAAAAGAATTGAACTCCCAATCGAAATGATATTCTAGATGTTCGATTTTACGATCATTGAAATTATAAAAATTCCTTTGTGGAGAATTTGATTAGTCGACGAAATAGTTATCGAAAGATTGATTGATCTCTCCGGTTTAATTGATACATCGCTGGTGGGTAAAATGATACCATCAATCAGTTCGATTCACTATTTTCTTTCTTTTTTGTTAAGCCTGTACGTATCACGTTTATATACATATAAGAATTTCGATAGATTTTTTCTTACAGTTTACGAGCGATTCAGGATGATCTGTACATATTATTATTATTTTTCTGTTCACGCATACACACGCACGTGCGCGTACACACACACACGCTTGTGATTCGACGATCATGTGACACAGGTCTCTTATCGAGTCACATGCTCTCTTATTGTTGTAAAAATGATCTATCTGTTACTACTGTTTTTGTGTCTGTCGATTATGTTTTCGGGTTCAAAGCTGTTTTCTCTGCTGTCTTGTCGTGGTCCTGTCGATGGTTGTTTTTTTTTTCTCTTTTTTTTTCTAGTTTTGTTAATATTTCTATTTTGATTATTTGTACGATTCTCATTCATTACTATTGTCTTTTTCGATTAGTCTATGTATTCTCTCGAGTTTTGTACTTCTAAGATCATTCTACGAAGTTCTGGTTCGAATCCTGTATGGTTGTAATAGCTATTCAATTCGCCTGCTACGTTGCAAGGCTGAACGAAGTGGACAGCTATTATGACTGTGATCGTATTTTAGGTCTCTTCTTTTGAAAAACAGACTAGCTTCCAGTTCGGAGGCTCTGTAATAGATTCTTTTTCGGGAATCATGTTTGCAGGGCCCGTTCTTATTGTTTCTTTTTAATGCTGGACTTATATTTATAGTTCTATCAATCATCACTTGAGCCTCCATTCTTGATATTACCTATTCTGATTTTTCTGTGGCTTTCTTCAATTTTGAACTACTTTAGCAAAGGTGGACACCTTTACAAGCGTTGTCATCAACTCGTAGTCATCTGAATTAGGCTTGGGACATTATGCAAATATCTTCCGGAAAATGCTTAAACATTTTTTCTTGCATTAAGAAAATTCACGGAACCTAATTTCAAATATTTCTTGTGGTCCAGTACAAATAAATACATTTAAATAAAATATACAGATACTATTTTATTTAAATGATTTAATTATCTTGCTTAAGAAAAAGATCGGCTTGCTGTCTCTACTACTTCTAAAATAAAAATAGTTACGATAATTAATAGATTATTAATAGTTAATTAGTTGAGATAATTCCAAATAAAATGTGCCCAAGCCTGATCTAAGCAAGCCAACATAACGAGTCTAAAAGATCCCTATCCAATTAACCCAACAAGTTGTGTCAGTATGATTGACTTAGAGTCATTTCTTAGTGCAGTGACTCGCACATTTGTTAATACATTTCACCATGGATTATTTAGCAAAAACGCTGTACCCATTTGTTCATATCTATTCTCTTTAATTTCGTCGAAATAATTAATTAATTTTTAATTTCTTCATTATAATAAAATTTGAAATTCTATATATAATTCTAATAAATAAATGTAAAAGCTTGATGTGAACGAAACGTAGGTCACTGTATGTAATGTGCATTGTCCTGCTTGTACGTAGCAATAAACACCACATGTTTTTTCTTTAATTAGAAACTTCCATACTTTGTCATCAGTCCTATTATTACTGTTAATATTGTTGTTATTATTATTATTACTATTATCATTATTATTATCATCATTGCGATCGATTGTCACCAATTTTCAACGATTTGTTGCCGAAAAGGATATTCACATTTCTCTGTTTTCTTTCTCTCATCGAAATAGACGATTTGCAATCGCGGAGCGTCATCGATCCCGATGCATAATGTGCGTGTCCGATCGATCATCAATAGGTCACTCTGTTTCTTTCTCGAACACCGACCCGCCGTTCGGTACGCATCTTGACCCTTGGCCGAGTCTGTTCTGACCCAGAGCGAAAAATCGAAAGTTGACCACTCGGTTCCTGATAATTAAGTTAAATCTGTTTCATTAAGATCATTAGAAAATTAACATTGCAAAATGTGGTTAACAGTAGAACTACCAGATGATTCTGAATAATTCATTTATCGAACCTGTAAAATTTGACGAACAACAAAAATTGATAAACAAGTGAAATAAGCGTGTTTATCACAGTTAAAATCTTAGTATTAAATACATACCAATTGGACGATGTGCTGATTATAACATAATCTTTCTTGCTGAAAAGCACATACTGCGTAAATGCAATCTTGTCATTTTCAAAAGTGTGCGCACGATAGTTAAATTTTATTTTAGGTGGTTCTGACGTTAAAAATATTGTTAAACAATATGGAACGGTCCTGTACTGTGTAGGGTAAGGAACCCAATTACTGTGGGGGTACAAATTACCGTGCCTATATTAATTATACTTATTTTTCAAGCATACTGAATATTAAATTTTTTTCATTAAAATCAGTTAACATATATGTTATATATCTCTTTTTTTAATATTCATTATGTTTTAAAAATAAGTATAATTAATATAGGTTCAGTAATATGATACCCCATCAGCAAATTCCCTTACCCTAGTTGTTGAGAACAGCTCTGTTCAGGGTTAATGATCGTGTCTCGAAACTAACAAATGAAAAATTGTCTTTCCTTTTGCGGGCTCGAAATCCTAAGCGTATCGGACGTGCGAGTCGTTCATTTTTATCATAGTGTATGTATACCTTTCTCTCTCTCTCTCTCTCTCTCTCTCTCTCTCTCTCTTTCACGAAGGTAACGACTCTCGACACCCCCGCCAGCGGAGAACATACTATTAATTAATTTTTGCAAAGTAATAACGATCCTTTGTACGCGAGACGACATTTATAGCGACAATTAGTGTGTATAATATTTAATGGGTATTTGTGGTATACTTACGTGTTTTGCTCGTTCCCCATTTTTATTCGTAGATGCAAAACAAGGACCGAGATTGAAACGAAAACCGAACGATTCAAAACGCGAGACGACTAATTAAAAGAAAATAATTTAGCCCCGCGGCCGTCGCCGTCGAATACTAAATATTCCAAACTTTCGTCAATCAATGTCTCACACACACACACTCACATGTATACACATTCTTACAGACATAGAAATACATACACACACACACACACACTCATACACTACGTACATTTGCGATATTGTACTTCAACTCTATTAATTTATTTTTTCTCACGCGTGTTGATTGATTAGAATTCGATGGAAACAAAAAATATGAAGGGAAAATGAAATCATGTATAATATCGTCAGTATTATTTCTCTCGTAACAGATTACATTATAATCGTTTTTAATTCATCATAGACATTAAAACTGATACAACCCACGACCGAAATATCTTTTATCTTTGTCAATAAAATGTATCTGCTCTCCTAGGACTCTCATTTTCGACGATCCCGCACCGCTTTGAATTAAAAGGGCTGCGGATTGTCGATTCGCTTTTATTTCTTCAACGAGCAGAGCGCACGAAGTGTATTAACACTAATTAATTACCCATCAGTTTTTTTTTGTCTTATGCTTTTCGAAATTAGGAAGAAATTTGTGGGAAACAAAAGGGTGACAATCTGAGAAAATGCGCTCCATTAGAAGTCAGTTGCAGTGGATGATACGATTTTTATGAACATTTTAAAATTATCATTCCAAGTTAGAAATATAATTTTAATCAATTAATTTTTTCTTGAAAAATATTGTTATGCTTGTTATTGTTATGCTAAAACTTTTATAGTTACAATGTCAATGACAATGGCCCTAATTCTCTTGCGAGTTTTCAAAAATGAAATTTACATCCGTTTATCCGAAAATAAAAATAAATCAAAAGTATAAAATCCTGAAATTTATTTCGCTATATTTATTAAAATATAGTATATACTTCATTATTGTTTAATCCGTGCTAACACAAACTATAAAATATGCAATTTTGCATCTGTTCACAATAATGTGATTGTCCACTGTACTTTCACTGGTACTTTTAGTGCCCTGCTGCGGGTCTTGTTTGACCCATTCATATCTTTTTACTAGCCAAATCCTCATAACTCGAAATTTATAGCTCAATTGACAACCGCAGCAGGGTTAATTAAAGTAGAAACTAGCCTAAACGAGTCTCAAAGTCTCTTTCCCTGTCAATTTTTAGTGAATAAAAAGAAAACTGTTTGGACATAATTAATTCAGAAAATTAATTTGTTCAATGAATTGAACATATTTAACGCTTGGCGTGCTCTCCTCGTAAGTGTGCAGTCATTAACGCTCTCAAAATATGTCTCCCATCATGTCCAATCTCATTCTTCATCTCCACCATCGTCCTCCCCTGTGAAACACCGAATCATTTAAATCGTCATTTAATTCATCAGCCAATTTCGACCGGTTCGCATCCATTTACCGCCTGATTGTGCTACCCTACGAACTGTCTTTACGTAATTAACCCTTGAATGGCGGTGCTCGGGTTCATTTTGACCCAGTATTCCAGAGCCACCATGTATTTACCCAGCAGCGGGCAATTAATTTCAATTGAAGAACGAAATGAGATCGCGACTCTTGTAGATAAAATAGCTATGAAAACAAATTAAATTAAATAAGTAGTTATATAATTGTCTAAATGGACCCAAGTACTGTTATCCCTGTAATTATTAACAGTGCCCGCTTTCTGAGGGTTAAACATCAAGAACGCCGATCCGACGCAGCTTTCTCTAAAACAAACATGATTGCAATACTGTCTCGACTGGCACGGATATTGTAACGCTATTTCAAGCATAGTTCTTGAGACAAGCGAAGAGAAACACGCGAAATCACGGGAAGATGTTAAGATGAAGAGTTAACTCATCTTGCCCCGGTTAACAGGCTAACGTCGTCAATCTTTTTTTTCGCTTTCGAAACCGCATCTGTTTGTCTGTCAGTGGCGCATGATTAATTACAATATGTATACATGTGTGTCATCCACAAAGCTAGGCGTAAGGAACGCTCGGTTTGTTAACAATGAGGCAACACATTGTTGTACGTACAAGCTGTCTTGGTACACGGGACTATTAAACGCTGCCAAAAGTATGGAATAATTACAATAATCATCTTTTATATTCGACCGTTCGCGACGCAAAGAGAGGACCACATATAATCGACACAACTACATGTAATGATCGTTCCGAATTGTTCTGCTGATTGGAGCTCTTATCGTTCGGGTATCCAAGTACTCTGAGTACTCTAACATAATCTGAACTTCAGTACAGTTTGTATGCAAAATTGATTAAGCGCTCAGGTATACGAACCTTAATCCTAAGTGTCCAAACTTAACCTGGAACACTTGAGTACCCAAACTTGATCTTGAGTATTTGTGTACTCCAATTTGAATACACAACATCCGAACATGACACCGAGTACTCGAATATCTCCACTTAAATGCGAGTACTCGAGCACTCTCACTTGAATCTAACCACTCGGTCATTTGGAGTATTCTCTGAGTACTCGGCTTTCTGCGGTGAGTATTCAAGTACTTGTGACAATTCGGGTACTCAACTGCACTGATTATACGAGTACTTGAATATTTAAACCCAAATTGAGTGTCTGAACACAGGGATCGGAATCTAGTACCGGCACTTAATTACTCAAATATCTAAATTAAAAATACTTAGATAGGTATTCTGATCTACATTGTGTAAGTACTTCGGGCTGAATTGAATACTGGTACTTGAGTACTCGAGGCTAAATCGAGCGCCGATGCTTGAATAACCGGACTTACATTGAGTATTTCAGTACTCGGATCTAAATCAAGCTAGTATTTCAGTACTCTGATTTAAATCAAGTATTTCAGTACTCAGATATAAGATTAGTATCTCGGTATTTGGATTTAAACTGAATGACTACTAAAATATGTCTAATTACCCAGATATGGATTGAGTATCTGAATACTTGAATATATTCGACTATTAGGATCTATATTGAGTATTTGAGTACTCAACTTTGAATATCCGTAGATCGAGGAGCCCTAGTGCAGCTTCGTTTTTAACCTGTTGACCGGGGAGAGGACGAGTTAACTCGTCGTTAATAATCTACTCACTGTTTATCTAATTTGTGTACTCACAAAATTCTTCATCTCATCAGTATAAACTGTTATAATTGTGTAGATACATTGGCAACAAATCGTAACATAAACTTCTTCGATGAATTTCTTTTATTTGAAATCTAAATTGAGTTTAATCCGACCATGAAGAAACGCATAGTGATGTTTTCATACTTGGTGAGGTTCAGGGTTAGCTAATTGTGAGGTGATTCACGGGAAGTCATTTCGATCGAACTCGAAACGAACTTACGCAGGTGTCCGCAGTAAAGTCAGCCGGTTAACAGGTTAAACGAGGTACCGTACACGTCGATGACTATACTTCATGTAATTCAGTGTGACGAGAACAGAGAAGAGAAGAGAAACGGGGCGCGTAGTCGTTAGAGGGTTTCGTCTAAATCCGGATTAAGGATGATCTACGATCGAGGCGTTCGAGTCTGTCGATGACGGATCGATCGGCTATCGGAAGTATTGTTCTTTACTGTATGCATCGCGACAAAAATAATGTAACGTTGATCCCTATCGTCTCCGATAACGGATAATAATCGACAGTCTGTCTAACGAGAGTCTTCAGCGGTCGAAATTTTCCACCTGAACAGTATTTCAAAAACGATATTTGAATTGTCAGGTAATTTGAACCAGTCACATTGACGCACCATGGGTAAACTTCCAAAACCTAATTGCTAAAACTCTATACATTTTTTGAAAATAAAGAGGGTAGACCTTGGTGAAAGCAAAAAATGAAATAACGATTTATTTAAACATTTATTTTGTATTTATTACTGAGGATTATGCAATGTAAAAATTGTCTACATTGATCGCCAGAAACAGAAGGTAAGTAAAAATTGATTTCGGTCCATTAATAATTTCAATAAATGGAAAGTGAAATAATATTTTTGGATTTATTAAAATTATTAGTGGACGAAAGAATTTTTATTCAACTTCTGTATCTTGCAATTAAAAATAATGGAATTGGCAGTTTAGTTATGAGTTATGTTTCGAATGAAAAACTTAGAATCACAAGCGGATAATAATGATCCAATAGCCAATTATTCGAAGGCTAATCCAACAAGAAACAATCGGAAATAGCGAAGCCGTCTTCGTTCACAGCGGAAAACAAAAATGCGTGGGGTTGCACGATGCTGAAGGTTCAGAGTAATTAAACTAATTCGTTAAATCGGATTGGAATCCTTGGCATGAGAAACTTGTGGCAAAGTCGGTGAATTGCATGTCTGGCCGTTACTAGATACTGTTTGCCCTTGGAGCACTCCGGTGTGCCCTGGAGCAACGCCTTGGAGCCAATGACATCAGAGAAAGAATAAGTTAACAACGATGGAATACTACAGTCAAAAATCCACAGCATATTCTTGTTAACGTCTCGGGTCTCTGAATTAATCTTGAAAAAACTTCCTAGTTCTTATCCCCACCATCCCATGGTGCGTCCAATAGCATTCTCCTTTGTTGCAAAGCGTCATTGAGTCGTTAGCCAATAGGAAACATCGTCTGTTTTTATTCTTAATATCGAATTTTGTGACGCTAATAACCAAATCTTGTATTTTGTCCTTTGTCTGTGAATTGTGGTTGTGAGCTTTGAGTGGGCGTGGTCCTGTAGCTCTAGGCTGAGCCACTACAGTGCCCCAGAGGGCAATAAATGCCTCTGTCTGTGCTAGACCGTTCCAAACAAGAAAAATTGTGTACAATTTGGACGAATTGTAATAGAAGATTGAGTGTAAGTAATTTTATTTATGTTAATGAATTATTATTTAGGCTTGTAGTGCTCTTGTTAGACAGACTATAGCTTCAATGGCTTCTTGAAAATTGTTCGAAGGCGACTGTCAGCGGAGAAGCGGACCAGGGCACTAGTAAATTCATCATTCACACGTATACTGGTGAATAGTTTGTTTAAGAATCGACCACGAGGCTTAGTATCGTTGCATATGTTAACAAAAAATTAACACAAAGTAATGACACTCGAGGAAGACGAGTTAACTAGCCATTCTTGAACAAAAATAAATACACGGTAATATACAGAATAAAATTCTACTGTGAATTAAAGTAAGATATTGATTACATTGAATTGAAATAAGGTAACATTGCAAAAATGTCCACAGTTTAAACACAAATGTTAAGGAGCATAACTTACAGAATTGCTTGAAACCAATTTTTATTTGTCCTTCAACGCTTGGCTAGTCAAGTAAAGAATGAACTGTATAACAATAATTCTGGGAACCTTGTATTCTTTACAGAAATTATAGTTTAATCCCTTGGAGCTGAAGGGGCAAATGTTTCTTTAGAGAGAGGCTAATAAAACAAAATGAAATAACAAAAATGTCATCTGAGTTTTTCATATGTACGTAAAGGGACTAAGCACATACGTTGTACTTTATCATTAAGAAGAAAAAAAATAGAATTGAAAAGAAAGCAAAGGAAAATTAATATATTGTAAAAATAGAACAAAGAATATGGTGGGAAATAATAACAAACGTGGTGGGTTCTAATAAACAGCGTTTATTCGGTATACGTGTTAAGCCTTCTTTAAAAACGCAACTCCGTACATACGAACAAATTTCCATACTTAACTATGACAATTTGAAACGCTGTTTCAGCCATTCTTTCTCTCTCTCTCTCTCTCTCTCTCTCTCTCTCTCTCTCTCTCTCTCTCTTTCATACATTCATACACAACATTCGTTCTCGCTCGTCCTCACCACAAACAAATTCCTATTATCTCGCTATACGTATATAATATATATAACACTTACACTGATAGACGTAAAGCATTACCAACTGCCATTAGTGTTTATCTAATTAAGCGAAACACATACTGGTCTCTTGTATCATAAAAAGTTGCCTCGAGCACATGAGGCGTCGCTTTTAAATCATACCGTGTGTTCCTTCCTTCTTCGTAGGTTTGTTTTCCTCCTTTTGTTGCCGACCCTTTACGACAGACTTTCACCGTGAACGTGAGCAACAGTAAACGATTTCGTGTCTTGTGCGAATCCCCGTTATATCGCGGTCGAGGACATCGTAAAACCAGCCTTAAAGGGAGTCGGAAAAGAACGTATCCAACGTTCAATCATGCATCGAATACGTTCTCCGATTTTTCAATCGATTCTCAGTCGTTTTTCCTCCATTCTTGCCTACCTCTTATTTTACACACCGACAAGAAACATGTGACTGAAATTTGTATTTGATATCTCCTATAGTTTGCAAAAATAGCATTGGACAAATTCGGGAAACAAAATTATCGAACAGAAACGGAATTCTATACTCTGAGTATTTCAGTACTCGAATATAAATTGAGTATCTGAGTATTAGGATTTAAATTGAGTGAGTATCTCAGTATTTGGATGCAAAATTCGGTATCTCTGTATTTGAATTCAAATTGAGCGAATACTAACAATGACTACTCAGATCTAGATCGAGTATTCGAGTATAAAATTGGAGAGCCGAAAAATTTGGAAACGTTGAAGCAATGTAATATTCTATACTTACCTGTAACGCGTGGAAAAATAATTCATTGGATTGTATGTCGGCTTAGAATTGCGGAGAATATACGTTTTCCGGAAAGCATGGTTATTTTTTAATTAACAGCATCTCCGACTCCCCTTAAATTTTTGGAAGGAGAGAATATTTCGATCGGCGAGACGTGATACAGCGAGTATAGTATAGGAGTTGCGTACTCTCGATGGAAACGATAGAATGTGATCAATTTTTTTTGTCGAACGTTAACCCGTTAACTGGGACACTTATCGTTTATGGGCAGATGTACTCGAGATGAATGAAATTCTTTTGGACGCGTTTATATGTCCACGGTACTGATATGGTATGGCGAGAAAGAAAAGAACGTATTCATACATCTTCAGCTCTAAATATAGTTGAGTTTAGTTATTATTAGATCTAAATGTTAATGAATTCATTCAGTACGAGGTTTTCGATTGAACTTTTATATTGTGGCACTCATAGATTCTTTATTCGTTATTATCGTTCGCTTTTACAAGGTCGGTTACTTTTTACTTTCATATTGTTTGTTATTATAACGCTGGAGGGTCAAAATGGACCCTGAGTTTGTGAAACTAGGAATAATACTGTTCTCAAAGTAACACAGTTACACAAATCACACGAGAAATTAGTACTTTTACTAACTCTGTACTCAAATCTTAAGCGAGTATCCGAGTATTCAGATTTTCGGAACTCAACTAGACGACTATTTATGTACTCGGGTCTCAGTTTAGTATCTGAGTGCTTGAGTATTCGACCCAAGTCGAGTATCTCGGTACTTGAGTACTCAGGTCTAACTTGAATACCTGTGTACTTGAGCATTCGGTACTAAGCTGAGACTTTGAATATTCGGTTCTAAGTCGAGTACTTGACTCTAAATACCTGTGTATTCGATTACTCACATCGATATTGATTGAGCACCTGAGTACTAGGAGCTACATCGAACAATTATCTGAGTACTCAAGTGTGAGTACCTGTATATTCAAACAATAGTAGGAACTTCCCAAAAATAGGTCATCTTTAGAAATTTATTGCAAGAGAACTAGACGAACAACAGCTAAAACACATTGTTGCATCATATGTTCAGGTATGACTCAATGTTACAAATTTTTGTTGCATACTGTACTCAATCATTCGTACCGTATTAAAGTTGATGTGACCTATTTCTGTGTGATTCGATGGAGAAGGTATTTCGTGACAATTTTTAGGAATACTATAAGTTCTCGTGGTAATTAATAGACAGTGTATGAATACATTTTTGTCTCTCTCTCTCTCTCTTTCTCTGTGTTTTGCGGGGAAAGTACTAAAGTTCCGCGCAGCATCTTTCGGTGTTTGTCGTGGTTCGACTGACTAATTTAAACCTAACTTTACTAGACCACGTTACATCATTTCCAACGAGAACACCGACGCTTTCCAAACCGTGTCCCATAACACACAATGCAAATACGCAGTTGGACACGAGAGATAATCGGAGATATGTATGTACGAAGCAATGTGCACGATAACATGCGTCGCTTTCGTCTGCCCTCGAAAACTATAGTTTGGAAAACGCTGCAGCTATACGTCGCCATTACGGAACAACGATGACACCACCGCGCAAAGATGATTTACCAAAACTATTAAAAAAAAAAAAAAAGAAAATACTTGACAACCAACTGAACGTAACAATCGTCGAGCAACTTAACACTGGAACTTGCAGGAGGATGACAATGACTCATTCCATTCTTGTTAAATTTACTAAAATCGTAAAGGTACCTCGTTGCTAAACGCCTCACAATTTTTTCAAACAAATTACATGTCATTTTGATTGTAATCCTAGCGTTAATCATTTGAAAAATCTCTGTTAAAACGTCCGCTTCGTTCTTCTCTCGAAGACTTTTAACCGTATGCACAAGCCTCTCAAAAACCGGGTGTTCCGGAAATACAGGGTGAAGAAAATTTTATAACAGGTTGAAAAAAAACCTAGTTCCTTCGACTATTTTCGAATTTTATCAGCGATGCAATCGTTCCTCTGAATCAGCGATACTTACATGCGAACAACAACATGATTATATTATATGCGTTTTTTGTAATCTCTGACTTGTACCTATATTAAGAGGAGAAAAAACGAGAAAACCAAAAATAGGAGAAGGACAAGCTGACCAGCAGTCTAAACGTATTGAACTAATTTTTTAATGGTACCTTGCGATTTGTATAACTGAATACGCCGGTCATCGCTGAAAATACAAGTGTAATAGAAAATAAAACTAATCACAGACCCATCTCGATATACATATATATGTATATATATATATATATATTTCCTCAAGTATTTACAGATTACCACGGGAGATCGTGATAATTCGAAAACGATTGCTATAGTCAACACGTAAGTACACGCCACGTCACCAAAACTAACCGCTTCCTGACCGAGAAACATGTCCACGGATCAACACCGGACTGATCGATCGAAATCACTGGTCTCGAACGCTTTCGAACGATCCAAGAGCCAATAAATAAATTCCTTCACACTTGTGCTACAATAGAAATCGCATGAAACATCAACAAACGGGCTCTCACGATTTTCATTCGAATTGAGAAATCAATCATTTCGATCGTGGTTCATTAACAATTATATATATTCTCAATAGCAGACTGTTAACCCTCACAAGCTCCTCACAGAGAAAAACACGAAAATTTCTAACATTTTATTTTATCCGTGAGTTCGTACTTTAAACAAATATAGTTATAACATAATCAAACCAATTTATCTCGAAGAGCGTATGAGCGTTAAATTGTTCGATGGATATTTAGGGTAAGGGACCCAATTACTGTGGGGGTACCAATCTTACTATGCCTATACTAATTATGCTTAGCACAGTAATTACAGTGAGCACAGTAGTTGGGTCCCTTACCCGATTTGCTTCACTTCAGAGATGTAGAAATTTTGGGGCTGGAAAATTTGTGTTCGCGGGCCCCTAAAATGCTTAATCCGCCACTGGGTATCGTGTTTCGAAAAATGGAAGGGCGTTGGTAATTCTCCCTTTGAAGAGCTGTGGACTTCCGCCTGTCGTGTGCAACTGTCCGTATAATGAGTCGATTGCGCAACGAGTTTACGTTTCCGTTACACGCAAATTTTTTTTCTCTCTCTCTCCCTCTCGTCCTCTCTCGAAAAAAAAGAAAAAATATCAATGTGCAACACACGATGCCTCCGACGCGAATTTAATTCTCAATGTTGTCCGAACGCGTTACGTAAACAATAACTGTACATTCGCAGGCGAGGAACGAGCGGCTCGTAACCAAACAGACGTAACCACGATAACCTTGTTTCCTTTCGACGCTTTTAACCTGCCAACCGGTAGATTTTTCGATTGTAATCTGGTAGATCGTGGATCTTCGTGCGTTGCTGCCCTTGAAAAATTCCACCAAACTAAAAAGCACTACAACGAAATATCTACGTGATCCTTATCCGACGCAAAACCATTGAAACAGTACAGACAAGAATTTCATTGAAATTTTATTTCTCATTTGCTGAAACCATTTTGATGATGACAATTTTACAGCAATATCTTTGTTATCTTAACACTAGAGCTGATGACACACGAAACTGCTTCTCTGAGAATTCATATCTTATATGTTACAATAAAAATTCATTGAAATCTCTACGAAATCTAGCCGTTGAAGACAATAACGTTCCGGTACATCTAGTGTTAAGTTCATCTGACGATAGTCGAGGCTTGTACGAAGATCCACGGTCATTGATTATTATTCGACGAAGTAAAATTGCTCGAAAGTTTCCTTCACAACGGACACAAATACTTTAATGAATTTATGCTAATACACAGTTGTCGGGTTACAGTTGAGAGTACAGGTACCATCGTTTAGACAAGAAAACAGAGGGGCGGCTGGACACGACGAGTTAACTCGTCCCGGGCCGGTCAACAGGTTAAGAGTTCAGCTAAAAGGTCCGAGTTTTTCCTTCGACAGGCTTCTTCTCTGGTTCGATCTCTGTTACGCAAAACAGACTTCCAACGCCGGCGACGGTGTGTAGAAAGCATGTATATATGGTTTTGTTTTTTTTTCTTTTGTTCTCGTTAAATTGAATGGCAGTGATCAAAGATGGAACCGGCCCGCGAGCAATTAAGGAGCGTTCACAACTTGGCGCCTAAATCGAACGGGGGAAATCTTGAAAGTCGGACTCTTAACCTGTTAACTGGGAAAGACGAGTTAACTCGTAGATTATGCTCGTATACGGTTAGGGCTCGTTACGCGGTTGAACAACTCTATATATTTATTACAAGACAACTCTCTTCACTATTTATCTTTAATTAGGACCGTGCGGGTTTTTCGTGGTAGAAAAAAGTCGCCCAGACAACAGGTTAAGGATCTTGATTAAAAAAAAAAGCGTCCCTTAATCACTCGGACCGTTTAATATGCACGTGTATAGTTTGTGTGTTTCTTTCTTTCTCTCTTTCTCTCTCTTTCTCGTTCTCTCTGCGTGTTATGTTCTTTTGGATACGTGTATACAGCTTAGGTTAACTTCCGATGATAAAAGTGAGTACTGATACTTTGTTTGTCCAAATTAAATTTTTATTAAACACGGTTTTTTCTGTAACATCGAGGACGAATCATAACATAAATAATCATTATTATTATTATTGATCAGTATCACTTTTTTGCGCTCAACAATATGAGTCTATTTTTTCATAATTTTTTTAGTAACACTGGAAGATAGTACATGGGGGCGGCGGCGGCGTCGGTAACAGCGATCTCTACATCTGCCAGTGCTTCAATTATCTTTTTGCCTTTCATTCGTGCGCTATCTGCATACAAATTCGCTCTTTTTCGACACACACACACACACACGCGCGCGCACACAGTACACTTCTACTGCACATCAGTGTGATTAATAACTTTCTCTCTCAGCTACACAAGGTTTTGGTATACAATAATACCTAACCTAATCTAGCCTAACTCTTTCTTGTTTCCAGGTTTTAAATCATACAAGTGTGAAGCATGGCGGGTGATATATACATTACACGCGCTCAATTACGTATGATTACGTAGGCTGCGGCTGCATATGCAACGAAAAAAAATAACGATGCAAACTCTTGATAACAACCAGGATAAACGTTGCTGCAATGAAAATGCAGATGCCATTTTTTACATGTAGCACGAAGGAACAGGTGTCCGCTTAATGTAGTACAACGAACATTCGGTGTTTGAGGGATTTGCATGAACATCCGCAGCCTAATGATTACACAGCAGATGTTTAATTATCTCCACTAGACGTAGGTGGGCGAGGAAAGGGAAGATTGGTAGTTGGCATATAGTATATTCGTGTG
>CM052115.1:9820203-9847167 GCA_028454245.1 Halictus quadricinctus | reverse complement strand
ATATGTAAACGCTTTTTTTTAAGTGATTCCTATATGTGAATATCGATCACGCATTCCTCTCTCTCTCTCTCTCTCTCACTCTCACTCATAGCAGAAAGCCACACCACCACCGCTCCCCGGCTCGCTAGTTACGAGTTCTCCCTCGAGAGGCTCTCGACATTTCTTCCACTTCCACTACACGCGGTTTCATGTGTATGTATGTGTGTGTGTATGTTCCATTTCGTTTTTTAATCTCTTCTTTTTTTTACTTAATGAAATTGTCGTTGTTGAGAATTCGAAAGGGTAATTGGATCGAATTAACTGTCGGTTACCTGTTCGATCTTTTCACGATGACGACGATGATATATATACGTGTATATATATATATATTTATATTTATATGTATGTATGTATAGAATATATATATAGGTGCATTTTCAAGCGAGGTCTACCGGCGATCATCGAAAAAAAAAAAAAAAAGGAACGGTACCATGAAAGCTCGAAACGACTTCCGTACTCCTGATATTCATTCACGGACACGTTCGTTGCGAAACAGCGTACACTCCCGATCGTTATCCGAACCGAAGGTTGTTCCATCACTTGGTGGAGTCTGTTCAACGTAAGACAGAGCAAGACAACTATTTGAATCGCGCGCCGAAAGGGGAACAGCCTAAAATTGATTTCAATCATTTAACCTCGATCAGTTTAATAAAATCAAACGATACATTTGTCCGGTTTAAATCGCGCGCCAAAGGGGAACAGTTTAAAATTGATCTTTATCATCTAACCCACAGCAATTTAATAAAATCGAACAATATATTTATCCAATTTAAATTGCGCGCCGTCGAGGAACAATTGAAAATTTATTCCCATCATCTGACGTAGACCAATTTAATAAGACCATAATTTACCCGATTCAAATTGCGCGCCAAAAAGGGGACTGTCTGAAATTCATTCTCTGCTTCCATGAATTAAGTAATAAAACAACAAAATAAAATAGAACAATGTCTGGACACAGCGAACACAATTAAGAGGAAAACAAAGAAATTTATTTTCTGTTCTCCATTGTTTAGGTCAGTTGTATGTTTGGCGGGAATAAAGGATAAACGGGACCGCCATTTCTGTTGCTCCAGCCTTACGTTTAACAAACAGCACGCGTTTTCCTGGTGCTCCCCCGGAAATGCGCCTACACGTTGAGCTCGGTTGTTCTTATTTTCTCGTTAGATAGAAAATACTGCGCAGTCAAGAAAATTCTGGCAAGCGGACGCGACCTTATCCGGCTGTTCTCGGTTGTTTCTGTTTTTCTTTTGGGGAGAGGTGGTGGCCGATCTTACAATGGCAATGTGGAGATTCACTGTCAGCTCCCACGACAGTGAACCCCGCGTTTCGAGAACACAATGTTTGCATGTAACTATACCTCCCACTCCTTAAAACGCACTTGAATCTCCTTTTTCCCTCTCGATCGATTATTTTCCTCGAAAAAAAGTAATAAGAAAACAAAAAAGAAAAGAACAACGATTTATACTTCTCCCACTCTCATCGCGCGCCGTTACAAGCGCCCGCTCGCCTGCACTGAACGAACTTATTATGGAATGTACAAATTATTATTTTATTTTGTTTTTCTTTATCTTTTACCGTATCATCTCGTAACCCCTTCTCTCTTAGGTAGTCATTATAACACCGCTGGAACGCAAAGAATCGGCTTTGTTTTTCCGTTTTGTAATTTTCGGTGTGTGTGGGTGTGTGTGTGTGTGTGTATCTAGCTTCTGTTCTGTTCTCTCGCTTCATCGGTACGTATATATATACATATACATGTGTGAATAATATCTATATATATCCCGAATGAGACGCGAGTTTAGTATGTTCAGCTCCGAGAAGGGAATCACCGCCGGCCTTTGCGGTCATCCGAACCAATTTTCTCGTTGAAATATACACTGTGTGTGTGTGTGTGTGTGTGTGTGTGTTGCTCATTGTAAGATTTCTTGATACGTCCAGCAGCCACTGAATTGACTTAATACTATCATGTATCTGTCCATTTGTCTACTCACGTTTTTCTCGTCTCCGCTCTTTCATCATTTTTTTTTCTTCCTCTTTTCATCATTATAATCATTCCACATTACTATATTTTGTGTCTTGTTGCTTCGATTGTACAATGTCTGTGGCTTTCTTTTTTCGTTTTTTTTTGTTCTCGCGCAGAAGGATACAGTTTTTGTACAATCCTCGCGTGTGTATTATGCTGCATCCTACACATGCAACTAGCATGTCCCTTTAGTTCGCTTCCATTCCGGATATAATCCTTAATTCCATTTCCTTTGTAAGATTCTCTCTCTCTCTCTCGCTCGCTCACTCTCTCTCTCTCTTGCTCTCGTAGAGACATATATCTGCAATATCTGTATGCTGTCGCTTCAATTGCATTTTAATACATAATTGTGCTAAATATTTCTTTTATCAATAACATTTTTTTTCCTTTATACACTCAGTAGAGCCGATTATCTTACTTGATAATTCAATGTCAAACTACACTACAAATGATTACTATACAGTGAAAGAGAAATGTTCGGCACGGGGTAACGGGGTCTTTTTTTTCTCCTCTCAGTGTAAACTCCCTGTCGCCTGTCGCTTTAGTTTTTCTTTTCTTTTTTTTCTATTCGTATCTTCTGTACACACGCATCCTCTTCATGCAAGACTGAATCGATGTTTCCCTCGTTTCATTTTGTTTCTTATCGATTGCAGGTTTTTTCGTCAGCACTCTTGTCCTTGGTAACTCGCTTTCATGTAGTTTTTTTTTCGTGTAATGAATAATGTTTTTGTTGTTGTTGTTCCATAAATGCTCGGACTCTAATAGATCTCAAGTTATTTTAATACAGAATTACAGAAGGATGCTTGGATGACTCGATGTGAATATGCATGGAGAAATGTGTTTTTTTTTTTTAAGTAAAATGTCGAAAAAA
The DNA here is from genome assembly GCA_028454245.1 of Halictus quadricinctus. Classification (NCBI taxonomy): domain Eukaryota; kingdom Metazoa; phylum Arthropoda; class Insecta; order Hymenoptera; family Halictidae; genus Halictus; species Halictus quadricinctus. The sequence goes on along the minus strand of CM052115.1, from coordinate 9,844,237 downwards.
GGTGAAATTTAAATTTATAAAATTTATATATTTATATATATATATATTTATATATATATATATATATAAATATATAGATATATATATTTATAACAGACGGGGAGCGCTGTTGATTGCAGGCGACGAGTCTTGCATTCCTGCCACTAACATTCGTTTACTTGGTGTACAAGTAGATGGCAACGATGAGACCGTAGAGACCCAATACTTCCGCGAAGATAAGAATCAAGATCATACCGACAAACAGGCGGGGCTGTTGAGCGGTACCTCTAACACCTGCATCACCAACAATACCAATGGCAAATCCAGCAGCTAGACCAGAAAAACCTACGGCTAAGCCAGCACCCAGATGAACAAAACCCCTAGTAAAAAGACCAAAAAAAAATTCCTTGTTAACTAGCTGAGAAAAAAGTCAACCGATTATTAGCAAAGGTGTGCGAGAAAGCGAAAATGTCGGGCCGGGGCGGGCAGAAAATTTTAATCGGGATCGAATCCTCGAATACAATTCTCGACACGTCCCGAAATTTTCTAATAAAATTTTCCGACCCGACATATTTAGGTTCTCTCACACCTCTCATTATTACACCGCAGATGTTTATGCAAACGTGTACTCATAAAAAGTAACAAAACGAACGGAACCGAGACAGCATTCTCTTTGTCTGTTAGGGGATCATAAAAAAGATTTCTTATTTTACATCATTTGCATATTGGAACAACAATTTTGGCCTACAAATTAATTCAATCTGATGGAAAGCATCAAACTGACGGTCAAAAACAACTTTTTCATGTGGGCCTACTAATTCTTTACACAGTTTTGTATTTGACCTGTTGTATTTGTCAATTTCTATTTTTCTGGACTACATTTAATCATTTCTTAAACAGATCTTGTACTGCACACTTTCGTGTAAAACTTATTGCATAAACATCCGCAGGCTATTGACTATACATCCACGCATCGTTAAATGAAGCACAAGTTAGAATTAGCGAAGCCCAGTGTGTAGTCAAGTAGAATATTAATAGACAAGCGTTGCTAAAACTTTTTGTGACAGTTTACGTTTACAATTGTGTATCTTCTCGAAAAGCACAAACTAAAAAATGTAGAACCGGTTTGTTGGCGACAACTTTTCTTTCAAGTTATTTATGGCTGCTTTTGTAACAACTGCAATTATTTATGTCGTTACTAGAGCTGTACTGCTATCAACATAAACAACTGAGAGACTTATTTCGAAGTAGAAATTCTATATCTATAGCAGTTTATAACAGAATGAAACTATATAATACTATATACTATATAATACTATACTATATCAGATATGTCGAAGCAAGAGCAACATGTAATCGCAACTTTTTCTCTATTATGCAGAACAGTAGTTTCGCTGAGCCTAGTGTATAGTCATATATTAGTTAAATTAGGTAAAGAAATTTGTAACGTACTTGAAAAGGGTATAATCTTCAGGTCCATTTAAACCACCAGCGATAAGGACCGCTACTACAAGACCATAAATGGCAATAATACCCGCCATGACAACAGGAATGATAGATTTCATGATAAGTTCTGGCCTCATGACAGACATCGCTGCAATTCCTGTGCCAGATTTTGCCGTGCCATACGCTGCTCCCAGAGCTGTAAGTAAAACAACCATGATATTGTATTTATTTCATTTGTGAACGAGTATAGACGAAAATTATTTACTATGCAGTATATAATTACTAGACTGCAGATCTTTGTGCAAAATCAAAATTTTTATCAAAGCTGAACCTCCCAAGTGACTAGAGGCACAGCAAATTTTGAATACCTAAAGATGTTATAAAAAGTGTAATAAATGACATTCATACATTTTGTACACCACTTTTTACCTTTCTAAACTAAAAAAACTATCATTTACCACTAATATTAACTTTTTGAACCACTTTCTTGATCTTCATGAATCACTTAAGGGATTAAATGGTTTTATTCTCTCGACTGTTTTAAATTGCACCTACTTATTTTTTCTGTAAATGCATAAAATCCGCAGTTTAATAATAACTATTATACAAAGTGTCCTGGTGTTCATGATACCAATGGAAAGAGGGCTCTCTTTCAGGTTGTATCACAAATATTAGGATACCCTGTATATAAAGAGTCTAACAGTTTCTTTCTGTTATAAATTATAATCATACAAAAAATAGGGGCAATATTTAAAACGTTGAATATACATAGCACTTTTTATGCTACCAAGAAGTGTGTTAATTAGTCTTGTACCCTTGAAAATATTTTCTTGGTAGACCTAAATAACAAAACTATGATGCTTTTGCAGAGTGCCTACCAAGACAGATAAGAAGCAAGATAAGGATATCGATATCAACCATAGTCTAATATTTGATCTCCTCTAGATTGTTATCAACAAATGCTGTGCGTTAAATGGAATTAGTCTTGCAGGAATGGTAAAGCAGATGCCTCAGAAGCTTGTCAGAAGCACTTGGAACATTTATAACAGATGCATACATTTGTCGAAAAGTTCATCTAATAATTCTCGAACTTCAGTCTTATTTAGGACTTTAGATTTGGAAATTTAGTTTATTTGATTAAAACGAACATTTTTGTGAATTATTTTATATAAAATTTGGTTTAAGTGTATTTGGTTAGAGATAAGATTTCTCTTGAATTATAGTATACTGAAGCAATATTTGGCAGTTCAGTGAATGAGACAACCGATTTTTTATCGTCCGACCGGAATCGCCCCCCAAACAGCGGCCCCGTGAAGTGCTATCGATCTCGTTTAATATTGATCCCAACGGCGAGGTCGCGGACCCGATTTCGCCGTTTGATATATATTTCACTACTAAGTTGGGCATTGATCGATGCAAATTTCTAATTCGATCCATTTCTTAATACTTAGCCATTACAAACAAGCAGTCGCCGATTACTGAACAATGAAAAATAATAAATTATCGACTAGACTGCTGATCTTTATGCAAAATAAAAATTTTCTGCATTCATTGCATAGAACAGAAACAAGGTCAAAATTTCTTTCTCTCAGTAACGATTTTAATGTGATAAAAATAATATATTGATATTCTTAATTTTTTGAAATATTTCGTGAACGAAGTAGAAATTCTTTTAGTATCTCTACTATTTTAAATTCGACTTATTTATATTTACCATATGTAGTCTAGAAATAACAAAATAGATATTGCAACAGAATTTTTTTTATTTATAACACGGCTTCGTACCACAATATTAGTGTCACCACGAAGGAAATTTGAATACTTGATTATCAATCAAGCAATTAATACAATCGTCCAAATAACCGGCAATTAAGCACCTATTTTAGTTAATTATTATTACAGCGCATTCACGATCATGGTCACCGATCAATAGGAGGCAGTAGATATTTAAAATAAAAATCGCATGGACTACAAGGCCCAAGTTCTACATAAACATTCACAAGTTGAAAATAATATATGTATCTGAAAATTCTGTTTACTGTCTTGCAACGTTCCCATTCGTTCCTGACATGACTCAAATCCGTATCGTGTCTATGAATCATAAATCGCATTAAACAATACCCAGCTACGTTCTAGCGAGCATGATTTCCCGCGAAAATTCGAACGATGGAAAAACGGAGGTGTCGGCGATTCAGTCACGGCGAATTATTCCGGCTGGGCTGGAAATCGCAGTCACATGATTCTCACGTTGGCAGTCACATGATAATCATGTAAGTCCCATCCCGTGAGTAGGGGGCGTGGCACAACCACGGGACAATGGTACTTTAACGATACTCGATTTTTCCCTTCGATCATTGAACATCTAGAGACTACGACGAATACTAGACAGAGAGTGCGCGAGAGAGAGAGGGGGAGAGAGAGAGAGAGAAACTCATTCGAGACCATCCGAAAGGAGAGTATCGGGCCGAGAGAGTGCCCGAAACATTTGCCAAGTCCGATCTTTAGTCAGGATCGTCCAGTTGGCCCAGGATCAACATTTTTTCAACGGGTTTTCCGCGAAGAGTCCTCGGCAGCGGGTCGGGTCAATCTTCCTCGTGTGCCGCCGTCCATTCAAGACTGGCGCACACGGGAAAAGGGAGATTCGTATTGATTTCCTTGATAGGGACAGAGACGCTCGAAAACTTTAAGTACCCGTGCGCGCTCTTTACCCCGAACTCGTTCTTTTCACCGAGTTCACGCCGGGTTCACCCGATTAAACCCGAGGATACGGGGTCTCATTTATCGATCGATCCTTTATATTCTTCCCTTGATCGATCCCCTGCATCCTCACCCGGAGGGACAGGCATTCGAAAAAGGCTGGTCAACGAGGTCAGGCATTATGAAATAGCGGGACGCGTTTCTCTCGTAATGTAAAATTAAGCTCGGCCTGCGTTGGACCGCGTTTACGGAACATTACGAAATCTCAGATCTACGTGCCTAGAAAAATGGCGCTTCGAAATTGAATCTGTATCCTTGACACCTTCGGCGGCCGACGTTGCGTATATATCACCGTTTGCTTGACAGAAAGACGACGACGACGACAAACGGGAGCAACGAGAGAGAAATAAATATACAGGACACACGGTCTTCGTCTAGCAGCAGCAGCGACAGCATAGTTTATTATCGTCGATCGATTTTTCGGGCCGCTTATCGGCGACCGTTCCGAGATAAACGTTGAACCTGGCGGTTCGAACTGATTCGATGGGGGGGACGGAAAAAATCAAACGGATTTTCATGGTCTCGTTGTGTTTTCGATACTTCACGGGCGAAGAAAATGGCGTGCTCGGAACGATCGTCGATGGATAACGATCGTGGTGATTATGTTCGGGATCGGTACGAGAATTGTGTATGGGGTAGAGTTTCCGATCGGGGTTCGGAATCGGATTAAGACAGCGTGAGACTCACCAGAAAATATGATAGCTGAGGCGGCACCCATCACACCGAAGAACGGTGCGTACACCGGATTCTGCTCGCCTAAGGGTTTGGTAGACATTGTTGCGTTCTTATTCAAGACCTCGCGGCGTCGATCGGGATTCTACACGAGTATTTACAGGTTGTCGGAACGCGACGACAGTCCGGAACAGGAGCGATCTTTGACTCACGCTCACTTCGCTAAACTAGTGCCCACTGTCAAATATGGCCTACCGTACAGTAGTGCGGGTCATGTGACGAGTGACGAGCGAGAGAAGAAGAGACCACCGTCGCTCCGGAATCTCTCTCCGCTTGCTATTGGCCAACGACTGCGGGCTACACCGTCGGAAGCGAATCCCGTCGCGCGTCTCATCTTTTATATCTGACGTCAAGCCGCTCTATAGGCTGAGCCGCGATACCACTGCGCAACGCCCACCGCGCAGCCTTTTCTGCCCAGCTCGGAGCGCGTGACACGCGTTTCCTGTTCTTTTTCGCGATTCGTGAACATTTCCGTGCCCTAAACTTCCTCGGGATTATGCTAAATATTCGCTGGAAAATTATGCTCGTTCCCCGTAACCGTTTCATTCCGAACACACATAGTTTTGAGGTTATTTCCACGGAACGTGCGAAAACACGTGACCAGATTCAAACCGGAGTTGGGCAATGTTTAATGCAATTGACGATTAATGATTACTATTGAAATATTTCGTTATCGTTTGCGATTAATCGTCATGCATTTTTCTCATTGCGTTGACGTACAGCCGCAATTAAATAGAGTATGCATTTAATCATTCATTTGATCGACCATTCGAGTAGAGATTCAATCGTTAATAGGATCAATGATTAACTATTTCAATTTTATTCAAGTATTCTAATTAAGCTATATTTCCTGGAAATAAATATTACAGTATACAACCATCAAATATACATATTCCATTGCAATATCAGTCCAATTTCAATTACAAATTCATACATGATATAATTAACGATTACTATTCATAATCAATAACTGACTATTAAATCATAAACATTAAACAATTAACCAGTTAAAAATGTAGTCATTAATCAGTGAGATTAATGTTCAACTCTGATTCAAACTTATCACATACTCCGTCTGAAGAATTAATTTTTATGGAGATTATTTTTCAATTATCGTGGAAATCTTGAATGGATCTTGACGGTTTTTATGGATTACGTAGTCAATGTTTTTTTCCACATTTAGCATTATCTAGTGGATTCTGCTTTCACACATATTTTCCTGTTTAGATTGCAATTTTCGCAGTTGCATGTTTGTGGGTGTTCATACATTTGTAACAGACACAATTATCTGTGACTGTGAATAATGCATAGAGGAAGTAGAACAGTACTTTGCTTTCATTTGTTTTAATTGGTTTATCACTGCGTAATGATTGCGTAAATGTCCGCAGTCATAAGTATTAAATTCTTTGTCATCGAAGACTTTCTATTCAGATTTGTTCTAAAGTATTGTTCTTTGTTATAATATATGTTGTAGAATCTATTATTGTTTTGTATAAGCTCTATAATTTTATTGAAGGCTCTATGACGATGTAGTATTTGTAGTTTTGAAACGAATATTGTTGTTTCGATTAATGTTAATAATCTTCGATTTAGTATTCTCGGTAATTCGAGCCAACACCTTAATTTCATACACGTGATCGGACATGCGTATGACCGGAAGTTGTGCCTAAACGAATGCAGCATGCTCGATTTAAATGTCATGATAAACGTGTTCAGTGGGATCGAAATATATTGTTATAAAAATTGTGTGTAAATAAATTAAGAAATCATGAGGTTCGCATATAAGGTAAATAAAGTATCTCTAGCAAACAATGACCATAATCATTTATGAATAATTTTATCGTAATGATTGTCACTGTCATGTGCATCATATTCCTAACCTAATTTTCATACTGTAATTTGTATTTATACTGTACTGTAGACGTTAATTTATTCACTTAAAGCATTTTACAATCAATTTTGTTAAAGAAAGTACTATCAAATTTATTAAATTTCTTTGAAAATGATTTTAGAATTTATGTATGTTCATTGTGGATTACTTATAAATACTTCGCGTATTTATTATTGTATGAATAAATTTTCTCAGAATAATGTTATGCTATTTTAAGAGGCATAGGTGAAAACAATTTGTTGTATTATGATGTTATATTTTTTATGCAATCTTAAGGCCATCTGTATTTTTATTTATATTCTTTTTTGTTAATAGTTTTCCAATTTACTGGGCACAGTATACCACAACGGAGATTTAGTATTTTCTCCTGATGGATCAACCGTTATCAGTCCTGTGGGAAATCGGATAACCATATATGATTTAAAGAAGTAAGTACTATAAAACCATCAGCACTATATTTACAAAGATACATAAAAGATATTAAAATATCATTGTATTTTAGCAACAAGTCCAATACATTGCCTGTCGAGAGCACATACAATTACACGGCCATTGACTTGTCCCCCAATGGAGCTCTACTACTTGCTGTTAACGAAGGTATAACCATTTTTCTTATGCACATTCTTTTAGTCCTAAGGTTATATAATTTTCCAAATTCATTTCACAGTGGGTGACCTACATGTCATCAGTATGGTCAGTAAAATTATAATACACACATATAAGTTCAAGAGACGTGTTCGATGTATAAAGTTTTCTCCAGATAACAAACACTTTGCAGCCTGTAAAGAAAACAATGGTAAATTTCGGATGTAATTTATATGGTTCTAGTGTTCATCATTTCTTACATTTAATGATTGTTTCAGTATTTATTTTTAACGCACCCGGCTTGCAAACTGGAGAATATAATCCGTTTATCATGGAACGTGTGTACCATGGAGCTGCAGATGAAACAACTTTTGTTAATTGGTCTCACGACTCGAAAATGATCGCTGTTGGATCGAAAGATAATTCTACCAACATATACAGCTTACAAAGATACGCGAATTTTAGGTATATTAATCTTGGTAACCATTCTGACGCTATCGTGGCTTGTTATTTTGAGAAGAAAGACTATGATTTGACCACGATTAGCAGGTAAGCATACTTATTAAAAAGTTAATTGCTTCTGCTTAACACATTATCTACCAGCGATTGAAAGATGGATTTTTTAATACTTTCTTTGACAACAATAGCAATTTCAATCGTGAACCTACAACTCACCCCCAGTAACGTAATCTAATAGTTTTGCTTAGGATTATTATACAAAATACAATTTTTAAGCTTTCTTTTGGTATAGCACAATTAGTGAAAATCCTATTAACAGGCTTCCGGTAAATAAAGTGTTAAAAAAATATGATTGTACTTATTTAAGAACATAATTGTACAGGAATGGCCAACTCTGTGTTTGGGAGTGCACAATCGACCCAGATGATTTGGTACTGTGGGAACCCCTTGCCAAAAGAAGGCAACGAAAAGAAGACAGCGACGTAGAAGACGATGTAGATCTCGATAAAGTTGTCGAGAGGACAGAGAAACAAGTTAAAGCACATGAACGCAATTTACAACGTAATTCCTTAATAAGTCACAGCAATTAGAAAGTTAAGAGTAGAAAGTTAATTCAAGATTCTTCAACTTAAAATTGTTCATATTTCAGGAGATTCCCCAGAAGAAGATAAAGACAAAGCTGTTGAAGTTAATTCGAGGATCAAGAAGTTTCGGTACAAAAAATTATGCCGTCATTACCTAGCCAACGATGTCCAGAAGCAGCAAAATATAAAGGTGACGCTCACAGCAGCTGCTTATCATAAGGAGACTGGTATTTTGGTAGTCGGGTTCAACAATGGCTCGTTTTACTTGTACGAGATGCCTGAAGTTAACATGATTCACTCTCTCAGGTACTAATAACTCTCAATTAATCATAATCTTTAACCCCTTGACTGATTTAACTGCTATGATGAATAAAACTACTATCTCTTTTCAGTATATCGAACCAACGTATTTCTTCGATTGCTATAAATTCCACCGGAGACTGGATAGCTCTAGGGTGCTCCACAGCTGGCCAATTATTAGTATGGGAATGGCAAAGTGAGACTTACGCCATGAAACAACAGGGTCATAGTAACAACATGAACTTTCTGGCATACAGTCCTGATGGTCAATATATTGTTACCGGTGGCGACGACGGGAAAGTCAAGCTGTGGAACACGTTGAACGGATTCTGTTCTGTTACGTTCCACGAACATACTTCCTCCGTGTCGAGCGTGTTATTTAGTCACAATAGGAAGTTCATTGTCTCAGCTTCGTTAGATGGAACGGTCAGAGCTTATGATTTGGCAAGGTACAGGAATTTTCGAACTCTTACTTCACCGCGACCGGTTCAGTTCTCCTGCGTTGCATTAGACTCAACCGACCAGTTTATTGCAGCCGGAGGCCAGGATTTCTTTGAGATCTATCTGTGGAGCATCAAACTGGGCACCTTATTGGAGGTACATACTGCTGCTCCGAACAGTTTCTGTACAGCACAGAAGAACAGCAACATATTTCATTAACTCTCATGTGCTCCTTAGTAATATAAACAAATTTAAGAATGTGAAAAATATTTTGGATAGTGATATAGCAATTTTACGAAGTGCAGGATGAAAGAATTATAACTGTGGTCTACAGAAACTTTTTGGAGTCATTGTAACTATGTTAAAATTATGTAAATATTCTGATGTCTGTCACATATATTATTTGAACAGATAATGGGTGGACACGAAGGTCCAGTGGTCAGTATAGCATTCAATCCAAATCCTACCAGCACAGAAATGGTATCTGTGTCCTGGGACAAATCGTTGAAGATATGGAACGCGATTGAAAGTGGATCCTCCCATGAAACAATAAAGTTAACAGCGGATGGTTTGTATGTTACTTACAAACCGAATGGTGAGGACGTAGCTGTTGCTACTTTGGACGGTCAGATTTCATTTTTCAACTGTAAAACGGCGATGCAGATTGGTAGCATTGAAGGAAGGAACGATTTGGGCAGTGGGAGAGCTGAAACTGATTTTGTTACTGCGAAGACGAGCCTGCAAGGAAAGTTAGTATACTTATCAAAGTCCACGTCCCACGTAATGCAATAAGATTTATTTATCATTTACGAAAGTATCCAAGAAACAATATAAATGCCACTAAAAATATTTTTGGTACCTTCTATGCAACAAAATGAATAAACCCAAATAAATTATAATAACATGAAGAATAATGAGAAATATGTTTCTAGAGCCTTTAATACTTTATGCTATTCTGCCGATGGGACGTGTATACTGGCTGGTGGATTGTCCAAGAACATATGTATTTATAATGTTCAAGAGTACATGCTAATTAAAAAATTTGTCGTAACTCAAAACCGATCTCTAGACGCAGTTGACGTAAGTAATATCTAATTCAAGTATAATTTTTAATAAAACAAGCTGTGGATTATTACATTCCAAATTTGTCTGCATACAGGATATTATAAATAGGAGAAAGTTAACAGAATTTGGTAATTTAGCATTAATCGAGGAACGCGAAGAAAACGAAGGTGGAGATGTAACATTGAGACTTCCGGGAGTGAGGAGCGGCGACATGGCAAGCAGAAGTATGAAACCGGAAATCAGAGTGTACAGTTTACAGTTTTCTCCAACAGGTAAAATTTACTTTATACCTGGAATGCGGATGTTTATGCACATTTCTATTTTTTTTATCGTATAAGCAGACTGAGCTTTCTTATTCTTAGAGTTTGATTTCATCTGCAGACAGACATTTTTATAAAATAATCTTATGTAAGAATATTACATATTTTGCATATAATTATTTAGGACAAGCATGGGCTGCAGCCACAACAGAAGGTCTGCTAATATATTCTCTGGACGTTGGCATGGTGTTCGATCCATTCGAATTAGAATTGGGAATCACGCCGGAAACTGTAAAAATGACTCTGAACGACAAAGAGTACACGAAAGGTGTCTAATATTTTCTATAAAAATATTACTAATTATTAGGTCAGTGGAAAAGTTCGTGCCCGATCTCTTGTTTTATTTTAACACGAAATCAGGCACAAATTTTTCCACTGACGTAATAACATCGGTTAGTACTAACTATCAAATATTTTTAGCGTTGTTGATGTCTATAAAATTGAACGAGAAGCTGTTGATAAAGCGGGTCTTGGAAAACATTCCGTACTCGGACAGTAAGTCTATGATTTTATAGTCGACAACATTCTTACGATTTTTAGTTATTTATTGTGGATTTTATTTCAGTTGATTTAATTGTTTCTGCACTGCCCGACATTTACGTAGAGAAGGTATTGAAGTTTGTGGCGTCGGAGTTAGAATTATCGAGGCATATACACTTCTATCTTCTCTGGGTGGAGTCTATACTAACCACTCATGGTCCCAGAATAAACTCCGCACTTCAAATGCCGATATTACTGATGCTGCAAAAAAATATGCAAAAGAAATACGACGAGTTGAGTAAAATGTCAGTTGGTCTATAATTACATCTAACACTTGACCGTCTGACAACACGCAATAAATTAATTTTTTTATTGTAATTGCAGATGTGATTTCAACCAGTACACAATAAGTTACCTGATAGAGTCAGGAAAACACAAAGCTGAGAAATCGATTTCCATGGAGGAAAAAGCAGATTCGGAAGGCGAAGATTCCGATGAAGTATCTTCAGTTGAACAGATGGAAATCGACTAAACGATGAGCATGACCTCATCGTTCTACATTGTTGTACAAAGTATATAGATCTCTCGAATTAAGTGTACGTTTGTAATAAATTTACCAACGATTAATTTGATAACTTAAATAGATTTAATTTCGTACAGATTTTGTTTACATAACTGAACGTGTAATTATTTACATAATTAAAATATGTAACTTAGATACTGCTTAGATACTGTTTAGAGCGCATAACGATATTTTAAGGGTGCGTGTCCATTTGAGTGTAAAACTGTCACGAGTTACTCTCTCGAATCAAATTCGTCAGTGTTTCATTTTGCACGAAAGGAATAGCACTCTCAGTAGCGTGTACTCTGATGAATTTGACTCTTGAGAGTAACTCGCGACAGTTTTACTCTTAAATGGACACGCACCCTAACATACCACGAAACGAATCAATCAACATTTTATCTATCGGAAGCCTATTAATAGGATTTTCAATAATTGTACCAAAAGGAAGCTTAAAAATCTTTATATACACAATAATCCCAAACGAAATTATTAGATTACGTTATTAAGTTTCTGTTGCTGTTTGAAGAATCTATTAAAAAATCCTTAACGGTGGATAATGTGTTACCTGTTGTCTACCTTGTCGGTAGATAATGTGTTAAGTTCAGAGAATTTTCTAATAACAATTTTCATAGATCTATCTACTTGCGTTACACAAATGCTTACGAGGCTTTTTTAAGCAACAATATCGGCCAGTACAAAATCGAGAACAACAGAAACAGTATGGGGAAACCTATTCTACTATAATTGTCGATTATCTGCGACCGCGTTTTGTGCACTCGTATTATTTGGTACTCTGAATCCAACCACGCTGATTGCAGTAGGTGTCTGCTGCCAGCTCTTTTCTTTTTCGTTTTTGGAATGTACGGCGAGTCGTAGTCCCAAACGTTTTGGCTTTTCTCTATCGTGATTAGTCGCTGAAAAATAACACAGACATGAAACATTGTCGATCAGAGCAAGAATATCAGGAATATTATAATTGGTCAACACTAAGTGCTTTTTGCGAGCAAGACAACTACGTAATATATTTTTATGATGATAATCAATAACTCAAATACGGTATGGTATTAATAGTATTAGAGAACCTTGGTATTAAAAACTATTATACAAACTGTTGGGTAATGCCGAGACATTACTGATGTCTGTAAATCGTATTCCAACTGATGCTGCAAGTCGAGCACCTTCACCACCACGAATTCACCTAACGCAGCGAATACGAACATCATGCAGCCTGCCATCCAAACATCCAGTGCCTGAGTATATTAATTAATGTTCATTAATAAATTTTACAATCAGGTTCCTCGGAATCTTCAACAGAGTCCAAGTCTTTATAGACCCCAACATTTTTTTCTAAGCCTTAAAAATGTTGTAGATTATCACGTTTGTTTTTACTCATCGCTCTTTTGATCCCCGACTAAGAGGTCTTGAACCCAAGCTTAAAGGCCATGATGGGAAAACGTACTTTCACATAAGCTACAGGTGGAATGTCGCTCTTCAGACCGGTGAACATGGTGACCAAGGTGAGCATACTGGTCACCAACAGAGCCACCCTTCCAGGTATAGCATCCAACCCTAACCAGAAGCTGAACCAGGACAGCATCACCACCAGAGTCGACGGTGCAAACGTCTGTATCAGATGATGTCCTATCTGCCTCTCAAAACGGAAGTAAACGACCAACCGAGAGAAATTTCCTGTAAGATCATAGAAGATCATGCTTTTCGTAGGGTCTTCAAGGTGTTAGCTATTGGAATAGGCACGGTACCGCTTTTCTCCAGCATGTAGTCGACTGTTTCCTCTGAGACCATGGGTTTTCCGATGTCGTACTGTAACAGCTTCAATTCTGGGTTGACTGTCACGTCGCCCGCGCCCCATCTCAAGCGCAACTTCTGTTTGTGATAGGAAACTGTCGCGGTTAACGCGGTTTTCGGAATTAATGCAGGGGTTCTGGCCAATCTGGCGTTGTTTGATTATGCGAATGCGAACTTTAGTGGACCGATTTATAACTAGACTGCTGATCAACACATTTCTTACGACCTACTAAAACCACTGGAGAGAACAGTAAATTCCTATTTCGTTCCTACGTTTTGCAATTAATACCAACAATTTTTGTTTTGCTTACAGATCCGCTGTCTATTTGTAACATGAGAGGTGGGAAAATGCAGCTGGTGGGTTTTACTGCGCATTTTGAACTCTAATTTTAGAATTTTTTGGGGAAAAGGGAAAGTTGTTGAAAATTGCAGGCAAGTCATTCCATGATTGCAATATTGTTGTCAACACACTGGTTACAATAAGGTACCACAAATTGTAGTCGATGCTTCGTGCAGGCGACCTCAAGGTCACTTCAAGGTCATAGTATATTAGGTCATTGAATTCATTGTGACTTCGCTTGCAATGCTATGTATACTATACTTGGTGACATTGAAAAAGGTCGAGGTGACTTGGACATTTCATCAAAGTAAAATTTTTTAATTCTTGATATTGTAATTTGTAGACAAAAAAAGTGACTTCAAGGTGACAGGAGCGAGATGGAGAACTGTACTGCGTGTATGATGGTAGCAACTTTAAATGCGAGTTTCGGTTTCGTTGTTGCTACTCACAGCTTTCTATGTAGATAGGGCATATTTGAATGTCCATCGGGTACAGCTGGAATTCCATCTGGCAGGCGATGATAGCGTGCATTCGCGCCGAATACTTGACAGTCTTATTTCTGTAGAGCGTCACCGAGGAGAATTTGTGATTTAGAGCTGCTATCTCTGAAAATAGTCAGTGCAAACCTAATCACAGTATAGTGAAGGTTCATTAATTACTTGTCTAAATTACCACCGTGTTCTTTACGTTCGTACGCAACTATATAATTACTGTATAATTAATTACATAATTAGCTAGTTTAATAGCTGGATAAACACTTCTGTTTACGACTGTGATTACTATACTTGTATAAAAAAGGAACATAATCGTCTCTAGGAAGAAAAGGATGACATTTAGAGGCTGAAACTGACCAGAAACTTTTGCGTTCAGGAAGTACAGGTCCGGTTGCCATAAGCTGTCAAAGAAGTCTGGTGGTAAGGTGACATAATCATCGCCCTCCTCAAAGATGTCTTCTGGCATGTCTAGTCGAGACTCTATCCAGCTCTCGCGGACGAACATGTCCACTCTATTTTGCAATTTTTATTAATAATGTTACGAAAGAACATATCTGGCGTCATAATAGCTCTCCACACAATTTCTATTAATTTACATTTGAGACATAAGATCGAGATGGACAGCTATTATGACTTCTGTATCTTATTCTAGTAAATCTTTACAATTACTATATCTTCAATATAAAAATCTTTTCCACAGTTTTTAATTTTACTAATTTTTACCCATTTTAAAGATTCAAGGTCCTCGTGACTCAGGCTACCTCAACAATTTTAGTAATTTTGCTTTTGACTTGCAGTTTGTATAGTTTTTGAAATAAAAATTTTATTACCATTATCGATTCCGTCTCTGTTGTAATTCACATAAAATATTAATTGGCGATTCATTCAATCGAAAAACCATTTGAACAATCAAGTCGCAAACGATTTGAAATCCGAGATTTCGTATTAAACAACCTAATGAATAAACAGGAATGTGTTCTGAATTATTCTGGAATGTGTCTTACCGGAAGTCCATGTCCTCGACATTGATGGAGTTGATGTCCGCCACGAAGATGTTGAAGTCGACCAACACTGGCATACCCTGCTTCGACGGAGGCCTGATCTCTGCTTGGATCATTTATTTGCATATTACTTCGACTACTCCTAGGATCTGTGTCTCGAGATCGCGATCCCGAAGTTAGATCGTAACTCTTTTCTAGGTATATCGCGTTTCTCGCGGAACTAGCAATGTCCTCGAGGAACATACGACTATGTTGCATTCGTCCTTCGTGACTTATACAGCTGCGCTAAATCTTGATCTAGCAAGCAGATTCTACATAGATCCTAGCCTCTGCGCGGTGGCATTGTAAAATAGCTTGCTGTTGGACTTAGAAAGTCGATTGATTTGTTGTTGCTCGATCCCAGTGATTGGATTCTGTAGGCCAGTTCTTTTCGGAGAATGTAGTAAATGTAGCTCAATTGCAAAATTGTTTGGTCCATTCAATCAGAATTAATTTTCTTTTTATTGGTGAAAAGTACCAATTTTTTGCACTTTTTTTTTTAAACGAAGCTAATTTGGAATACTCTACAGGTTTTATCATTTACACTCTAAACTAATATTACTTATTATTGAAGAATTATTTGGTTAATCAATTAAAAGTGGAATTCCTTAACATCTATGTCTGTAGAAACTATCTATGTATTTATTTATTTGCTTTACAAATAAATTGCAATAATTTCAGACACGAGCTACCAAGGTCGTATTATTTATTCGTTTTACAAGTGAATAGTAAACAAATTGTAGAACAAGCTACGCTTTCTGCGACATTATGCTTTCACCAACCACAGTCCAACCAACATGTCTTTTTTTTACACCGGCGGCGCATCAAACGCGCAGTATAATTATCAGTTTCTGCAATGCCACAGGGAGCAACAAATAAAAAGAACCGATTGTTAATCCACGGGGACCTAATCTTGCCAGTTATCTCTGCCCCGGATCGAAAGTTTAATCTCGCGACGCAACGTATATCGCGTGCCTGGAAATGTCTCATATGTACATTCAGTCGCGAATAATCATTATACTCAACGCGTGAGCAATGGAAAATGCGAATTTTTCTTCTAGCGAATTCTAGGAATGGAAAAGTTTCGCGGAAAGTGGAATACACTAACCTTTCACGTAATGCTCCGGCAAGACTATACCGGTCTTTATCGTCGAATCCTTAGAGTCATCGGACAGGGAGCTGTGAAAGGAATGAAAGTTATAAATTAAAGACGTTCGTTAGATTGCAAGAAGTAGGAAATGTCTTCAAAAATCAAGAACAAGATGCTTGGGAAGATAGTGATTAAATTGAAGCGCAAGATTGTTAACGTTGATTTTAAAAAATTTGAGATCAAAAATTCGTATAAGAAAATCTTCCGCCAGGAAAATCATCCACCATGTAAGAATGTTAAAATAAACGTAAATAAAAATAAAAAAAAGATAGTTAAATTTTTATTAAAAAATTTAATGTTTGCGTTACCATAAAGATCAAATGTCGTTTTGTGCCTTATGAAGTGGTGTTGTTGAAATTATGTTTATTGAGCAAACGATTGATTTGTTTTTTTTTTTAATAGTAACGTGGAAATGGTGGATGACTGTGCAAACATTTTTGCAAGATCCAGATGGCGGATCGATTAGGTTTACCTGGCGTTCGTGAACAGGTTCAGCCATGAGTAACAGAGTACCGTCAGGACCGTGTTCTTCATCATACGATTTCGACAACTGGCACATCGAGTTTCGAGCAGCCATCCTCTCGCGTTCGGTGCGTTCCAATTAATCTATTACCTAGCAGTAGTTACACGCAATCTATTTAATTGCAAATATCGTCGGATACTTCGGCCCGGTTATTGCTTTCCTACGGTTGCGCAACAATTCGGCTGTGAAGAGGAAGCCGGACGTATTATCCGCGTAATTATCTACGAAACCAAGTTGCAATCTCAACGGTTGCGGAAAGAAACGTGTGCAAACCACCAGTTTTCACTTCCAATATCATCTTTATTATTCCAGCGTGTACTAATCGATTCGGAATATTTACCTTGGCTGTAGTTTGCGAAGGAATGCAATAATACGTTGTTTTTCTTGGCTGTATACTATATACTACCGTGTTCGGGAGAGTTTGCAGAATTTTTCCTTGCAAAAAATATTCCCCTAACTTCCATACTTAAAGGACAAAAAATTCCGAAGCGTTGAAAAGTCTGCGCTCCATCCGAAATTAAATATTGCCACAAACAGAGGACGACATATTAAAACAGAGGCCCCCAACACAGCTATAAAATTATGCAATTAGGCCACTGACAATTAAAATTGACCTACCTGCAGTATGTTCAAGACACCCGTGTTCGGTTTTCTGCTTCTTGGCCCGTCCTCCAGGATTTGACCATTATGAGAGGAAAACGGTACCTGCATCATCCTCAGACACCACGATTAGGCGTCACGCTGGTCTAAAAGCCGACCTCGATCTGCGACCTCGATTAGACCTCCCGTTCGCAATTCCTTCGATCCTTTGAAGGTTATGGCTGCCGATCGGTCACGGTCACATGCACGCGTGCAACACCTGTGAACACTATGACTATCAGTGGTTTGTACTCCGATGATCAGTCGATATTCAACGATCCGGAAGATCGTTGCGGTTATGCTCCTGGTAAATTGTACGGCACCATAATGGCTTCCCATTGTCTATCCAGCATGCTACTGCTCTGGAATGAATTTCTGCGCTTCTTTATCATTGTGTAAGTTACTTTATAATGTAAATTAACCCTTTAAGGGGTGTAGAAATTTTTGCTGTCAAACAATCGAAATTTTATTTCATTTTTTTTTATTGTATAATAGACAATATTTGGAGCTGGAATGTATGAATACAATTGAATTAATATGTAATTAAATGTATTACAATTAAATGGGTAAATTCTGTCAGGAGTAAATTGTACATAAAAATCCTAATCAATCTTAATAATAATATAAAAAAATAATAAGATATTAAGAATCCTAATAAAAATTAATATGCCCGAGTATTTCATGATGCAAATTAGTTTTGAAACCTGATCGAAAAATAGTCTCGGGTTGAGAGTTGTTCAGAAACGATGAGCAAATTGTCTTATTACCGACCATAATTGTTATAATTTGCGTGTGAAGCACGATTTAATATAAATATTCTCATATTCAAGATCTAGGATCACGAGTTAGCTATTAAGGATGTTGTTAATTTTACTAAATGGCTCGAATCATCGCGCTGTTTACGGCTTAATTAATTAATACTCTGTTCAATTAATAAATCTCTCGAAAGTAGGCTTCGAATGGTAAAGATGGTAACAAACGTGTTCGCGATTTTTTGTATCCTACCGTGACTCAGTATTACAAAGTAGCAACCGTTTTCACTGTGAATTATGTTGCAAATAGCATTATCATATGTTAATGATCACTTATTAAGTGCAAATTTCTATTTATGTTGCGACAAAAGCCAAACCAAAACTGTGCCCATTCGTGAAAATTCTACGACGTGCAAAGTGTGAAGTGTTAACAATTGTTAGTGTCGTTTGAAGATAGACAACTAATTGTAAGCTACTTGCCATAGAAATTATTACTGATTTTATGCATCTGTGGCAAAAGTCAATAAGTGAAGTAGAAAATATTCGGTCGTGACACAAATATGTTTGGCTACATTCAGTATCTCTGTTTACTTATTGCTCAAGCACATTCACTCGATAGTACAACCATAAACTGCAAGTTGCACCTTTTCAATTACAGTTATGCGCATTCACAAGGAATCATAGCTAAGTTGTTCGAACTTTAACAACTGTTTCAAAACATTACGGTAGACTGTGGATTTTATACATTTGAAGAATTTACATAATTAATTAATACATTTAAAAATACTATGGTGTACCATTTCCAACTGATTAAAATAACTAAGAAGAGAAATATCTATGTAGCTCCTGTTTCTTGCAACTAATATAGACAATTTTTATTTTGCATAAAAATCCGCTGTCATTGGGCATTTTTAGTGCTCGGAAATGGAAACCGCAGCATTCTAAGCGCGTTAATTAAATAGAAAATGTTGCAACGAGCAGATTTCGTGCAGCGACGGTTGCGTAGGCGGAAGGACAAACCACGAACAGTTACACGAGTCGAAAAAATCCACGTTGACGGATAGAAAGTCACCTCTTGCTGCCGTGTAGCTTGTCCTATTTAAGCCCCTCAAATGCCGCGTGTTTATACATGCACGAGCCTCTTTTTTCCCCCATGGAAATAACTTCGCCGCCGCCGGCGTCCGGACTTTTTTTTCGCGGACCCGTAGAAACCGGAAATCGAATCGGTCCGACGGGCGAACCAAGGTGAAATCGTCGGACCAAGCAAGAACCGTTCGCAAATTGCCGTCGATGATTTTAAAGATCCCTACAATTTTCTTCTCCAGCAAAGTTTTGTTATTGTAGTAACGGCGGTTTTGCTTTTTCGAGACAGTTTGCTACAATGCGTGGCGCAACCGAGTTCTGCTGCGTCGATAAGGAAGAGCGATCGACAGGAAGTGAGTTATGGTATGTTTATGATGATATGAACGGTCATTTCACTTTCTTCTTTTGTATTACTTCAAAGGTAAGTTACTTAGGAAGTCGTTTAGAAAGGTTTGGGTATGCTTCTTTTTGTGTGCCTTTTGTTGAAGTTGGTTTCGGTCAGTCTTTTTATGAGTAAGTGTACTAAGTAATTTTTAAAGAAGGTTTAAGTAGGTTCAGTTTTAAGGAAGACTCAGCAACTCCGTTGACTTACACGAATTTAGTAAGGCCCTCTTTGCACGGGTTTCAGTAAGTTCTTCTTTAAGTACTTCTAAGTAAGTTCGCCTTTAAGTAAGTCTAAGTAAGTTCATTTGTAAGTGAGTTCATCTTTCAGTCAGTCTAAGCAAGTTCATTTTTAAGTAAGTCTAAGTAAATTCATTTTAAGGAAGTCAAAGTATATTCATTTTTTAGTACATTTCAGCAAGTTCTCTTTTAAGTGAGTTTCTGAAATGAGATCATAGAAGTCCTAGTACAGTAAGTTCGTGATAACTAACGTTCCCAGCAGCAGATAAAATAGAATCAACAATACAATGACGTTCAGAGTGTCCAGACGATTCTGGATTGTCCTAGCAAACATGATTGAAGTTTCACACTTGAGGAAGATGACTGTAGGTTTTCGTCGTGTTGTCAACTGATGCTTGGAGAAGTAATCGACGTTGTCATTAACGGAACTTTCTTCGCAATGTTACAGCGCTATTTTTCCATAGTCTTGCGCATCCGTACACATCGCTAACAACTATCTTTACATTGTAATTTTGTTTTTCCATCAGACAGTTACGTATTCGTAACATTTATATCGATATTCATTTGTTTAAACAAAACGGTTTTTAACAGAAAAAACTCAGATATGACTTTGTTTGGACTCTCGATCAACTATAATTAACGTTATGGAGATAGGACCGATTTTCAGTGCGCCGACCGCGATCGGCGCCGTTCTTGCACGCATGTTTCATTAGTTATGGTCTCGGAATAATAGTGAACCACGGAGCTTTCCTCGGTCTCTGAGCAAAAAGCGAAGCGACCGTGAAAATCAGTGAAACTCGCCGCAAGAACCGGACACCTTCGAGCTTCACGAGTTCCTGAGCGAGCGAGCGTATTCTCTCCAAGTATCAACCTGTCCGAGTATTCTTCTTCTTCTTCTTATCCTCTTCATTTTCCCTACCCGGTTCCATCTGGTACACCCTGAATTCGGTTTACGGTGTTGCTCCAGTTTCATGGACACTCGCGACCCACATATCTTATAGTTATGGGCTGACACAATATTCGGGTTCGGGACACTTTGACAGTAAAGCCATCAAGGTGAAACGACCGGTTTTTTATTCTATAGTTAATGAAATTGTCGAATTGCATTCGGGGAAAGTGGCAGAATGTATTTCTTCGTTCAAGCATTCAGAAAAATCGAAGTAAATTCAATGGTGCCATTTTTCCAAGGCAACATTTTACTGTCAGTTTCAGTCCCGCGTGTTTCTGGTACCGAGACACTTTGATAATAATTTTCCATTTACAATTGTTTATTAATGTAGAATTTTTTCTTGACTCTTTGTACCATTGACCGGCTTCTATGTATAAATCTTGTCAATTCATAAAACTTTATTACATGAATGATTTAACAAGAATGTTATGGAATTAATTACAATAAAAATTGCAATAAAATGTTGTCCTCTATACTGATCAAAAGTTGTACTCTCTACTGTGTAATGAAATGGTATGGGGAATCGGTTAGGTGAACAACACATAGGCAACATTGAAATTCAATCGACTGTAGTTTGAAAAATGGCGGATCCCCAGCATGCTTGCATACAATACGTAGACACCTCAAGAATGTGTGGTTCAAGAAAGCGTAACGTAATCTGTGATTTTTTTTAAATTTAAATCACCTGCTGTTACCGTTACTTGTAAATCTGCACTCGAAACAATAGCGCCTAAATTACCTGCGACTCCGCATTATCACCATAGTGTTCCTAAAACGGTGAAAAACAAAATAAAATTACATACACAGTAAATTAATATTAAGTTACCTGCTCATGAATGTAATAGTATAATGAACTGTTTAATGCGTTTTCACTTTCTGCCAAAATGTGGCCAAGACGAACCTATGAAATGGCCTGTCTAAAACTTAAATTTTCACTGAAATCTATTATTGTAAATACATACAGACAGCTTTTAGTAAGTTCATTCTGAAATAAGGTTAAGTAAGTTCCTTTCTAAATGAGTTTCAGTAAGTTCATTTTTACGTAAGTCAAAGTAAGTTCTACCAATGTATTTATAAATAAATAACTAAAATAAAGTTGTTCGTTGCTTGGAATGTTTCATAAATCGTTTATCTGTTACCCAGAAAATCCTCCGCATACATTCCACCAGGTGAAATTGATGTACGTTGAATGCGCGTGTTCGATTTCTACGAAATTTCAAGTGGAAGGTTCGAACCCAACAATCTCTAGTTTAAAAGTCAAATCCCGGGAGATGTTTATGAAAATTTGTGGAAAGAAAAATGCTGCGTAACAGTCCGGAACACCTGTTGTTTTTATAGGAACGGTCTACGGAGACAGACGGATTCCTTGTTACACCTGGTTTCCAGCGCGACAAAAACAGTTTGGGCTCTTTTGCCGGCCAATTATCGCAGAAATGCACTTGTCGGAAGTCAAAACTGTCGGGAAGTCGCCGAGAAGATGACCATAACTAGGATCCAGACATGGACAATGGGTCTTTGAGACCACGAAGCGATCGTAAATCAATCGTCGGTCGTAAACTCTTCGCGTTCTAAATACACTATGTGTACTTTGTTTTGTTGCTCGAGTTAGGATACTCCAACAAGTTGACGTGACACAGTGAGTTAGTAGCGTGTTGTTTTGGAGCTCGTTACAGGTGCCATGGAATCTTGATTTGCGACGGAAAATGTGAATTTTGAATTATTGATTGGGACTGGGAATTTCAATTCTTTAAAAGAATTTTTAGCTTTTGTGAAAAAAGCATTTAAAAAATCGGTCGGAAGTTACAGACATTTTAATCTTTTTCAGAACTAGAGGAGACACTCAATAATGTAGTGTACATACTTACCAGCAAGAGAAAATCAATTAATAATCATTTTTGTAAGATTACAAGTTTTTCTCGTTCTGTACTTAAAAAATCGTATGTAATATAATTGTTTTACCATCGCAACAACTTTTACGCCGGGTCTGAACAGACCCAGCCTTCGCTTCACGAGATTCAACTACATCACTACGTTTCATTGAAAATATCTTCCTGAACAAGAGAACATTGCTTGTTAACAATCACTATAACATTGGAATTGTTTATCGTTTTATATTTGAAAAGTCGTCGAGAACGATCTCCTTCAAAAATAGAAAAAAAATCAACGAATCATTGATGAGCATCTTCTCCTCTAGAAAAAAAAATACTATTAATTAACAATATTTTCCATAACATTGATACTTAAAAAATCGTCACTAAAAATACAAGGAAAAAATCAGCTATTTCATTGAAAATTGGAAAAGGAAACAAACTGCTTCTTTCAACACCATCATTTCAACTTGAGCACCCTTCCAAAGGGTTCGAACAGACCCAGCCTCTGCCGGGCAAGTTTCAAATCTCTCTCGCACACCTCAACCTTCGAACAGACCCGAAAAAAGGAGCCCTTGGAGCAAGGTTAAACAATGCGAACGTGAAGGTTGGCTCGCAGATGGGAACTGCGTGGATGAGCACCGGGTCTGAAGGGTTGTATTGATTTCTATGATGGCGGCCGACCGGCGCCTGCACCCTCCACGCTCGTGCCAGCCGGAACAGGATCGCTCCGCCGTATTTTCCGGCGAAATACAGCGATGATCGTCGCGTAATCGTCGCGGTGCCGCGTTTCTCTATAAAGTATTAACCTAATGGTGATCACCGGGTCATTAATTAGCCACCAGCGACGGTGAAACGCGTCGGAAATCAATGTTGAAGGTGCTGGACAGAACCTGAAGACGATGCCCGTGCCTTCGAGGTCCTTGACGTAGAAGTGTCAGTGTTCTTGCGATGACTCCGTGCTAGACCGACACCAGTGAGTACATGATCAATATCATTTCAATGGAACACGTTCATGTACCCCATTTTCTGTTATCCACCCCACTTCTCGAGTCCTTTGATCTGATAGTTGATTTTGGAAAATTAAATGCTTTTCGAAATGGTACAGAGAATGTTTGCAATTGTTCAGGATTGTGCATACGGGATTTTTATAGTGTTTTCTATG
>CM052115.1:9804171-9820103 GCA_028454245.1 Halictus quadricinctus | reverse complement strand
GTTCAGGATTGTGCATACGGGATTTTTATAGTGTTTTCTATGGAGTATTTATATTTGCAGAGTTTCGTTGTTTCTTTGAAGACACTCTAACCTATTGTAGAATCGAAGAAGTTAGGCCCTTCGAGGGGATAAAGTTAAGTGTACTGGTGGAATTTTGATTTTGAGATATATGGATGAAGTGGTTGTTTTTTGGAATTTTTATATTTTGAGGAGCTGTTCGAGATTTTCGGTGGACATTGTGAGGCGAGTTGGGTCTGATTTGGATTTTGATTTTTTGATGCGTTGAGTCGGTTCTTTTGCGGATTTTGATGTTATTGGGAGTTGTTAGATGTTTTTTTATAAACATTGTGTTTGAGTCTTTTAGGTTAGGTTGGTCCTTCGAGGGGATGAAGCTAAGTATGTTGCTGGATTTTGATTTTTTGGTGTACTGACCATGTTTTCGAAGATGTTTCGAGTTGTCGAAGATTTTTAATGGGCAGTGTGTATAGGTTAGGTCTCTGGAAAGGCTGAAGCTAAGTGCGTTATTTATTCTGATTTTTGCTCTATTGTATGCAACAGCAGGGTAATGCTGAAAGGAAAAATGAGAAAACTTTTTGGATAATCTAGCGTGTTATTAATGAAATGAATAACTTTATGAAGGAATACATTAAAACTTTTGATAGAAGGTGATGGGAAGGTCAGGGGCGTTGATCTCATGCGTCCTAGTGGCTTCCTTTCTCTTTCTATGTGGGTGGGTGTTGGAAGGAGGAAGAGATGTAGTTTGGAAGGTTATGGAATCACGAAGTATCTGGGTACACTATACCTTTTTAGTTTGCTAAAAAATCTCACAAAAACTCCACGAAAGGGAAATAATTTACTATTGATGGTCGGCAGCTTGAAAATTAAAAAATAAATTTGAAACTTTGCATAAATGTAGCTCACGTGATGCTAATAATAGAAAAATTTTTACTCTGTTGAAAAATACCCATCCAAAACAATTTTAATTAATTTTTTATTTAATAGGAATTGTTTAAATAATTAAAGGAACACCACAAACTCGTACAACGCAGGATACATTAACTGCAATATGCTAGGACGACTTAACTCGTTATTTGCAGCTCGGTTACATCCTTCCCCTTTCTCTTTCTTAATTAATGAACCGGTCGGGTCGAGTTAACTCATCGTTTATCGTCGATTTCACTTATTTGTCAAAATTTCTGTTTCTCTTATGCATTGTTATTCTTAATTAGCGTTAATTGTGGAAGCCGATCGTGATAATTTCTTCTTTACTGATTTTTACGAGTAGAGATCGAATATATTCAGCGGGAATGACCGTATCAAATTTCTTTTTCGAATACTTTCTAACATGCCCGCGGTGAATGGACCATTAAATGCTTGATTGAGGCTGTTACATATTATACTGTAACGTGTCATTGCCATTTCAGAAGTGCATGACGACTTTTATTGACAGTGTTCCATTTTTCTCATTCAGTGTTCTACTTTTTCCTCTCGGTTTTAATGGTTGCTAATTGCTGAATCTTGTGTTTTAATAACAGTTTATGTGCAGAACTGATTTATCTTTTATTGATATCTAATTTAATAATCCTTGAACTTCATCCTTGAATTTGTTATTCTTTTTATTATTCCTTTTTTTATTCTTGTATCCTTCGTCTATTTTATTTTTGTCATGCAATAAATTGTCTGTTATTTGTTGTGTTTACATTTTATTTATACGCATTCATATGTTATTTGTATTTCTTCCATTTCTGTTTCTCAAGTTACTACCGTTAACCTTTTCAGAAATTAATTGTTTGAAAAAAAATTCATTAATGTATGCATACCTCAAATAAACGTACGAAAATAAAATGATTAAAAAAGAAGTGTCCAGCTGCGAGCAACAATTACACAATCTACCAGATCGGTTCAATCACGATCGAAGAAATCAAAGCAACGAGAAGAGTATATTCAAAATACCAATACATATTAATTATTGCTCAAGGATAAGAGTGGGTGTGAAAGTTAAGATGTCGACCAGCTGCCCCACCATGTTTTCTATCAATTGGCATTATCTTACAGTCCCGCTGTTCCTATTACCTTTTCCCGTTTCCTGTATCACGTTTGAATTATTATTTCACGAATGCGAAACTTTCTCCGGTGGTCACCGTACTGGCAAATGCATTCCCGAACGTGCAAGAATTTCGCGAGACCGCATTAAAATCGCGACTGATCGATAATACTAGATATATGGCAATTATTATAGCCAATCCACGAGAGCGAAAATTCCCAGGTAGGGGACATTCCCGTGCTTCACGATCTCGAACATCGTTGCACACGTTTACTGACAAAGAGAAACGTACGTTTTGCGAAATCCACTTTTGTGTGAACAGTTCAGTGTCTCCTAAGCATACTTGCTTGACAAATCATTTTTTTACTGGGACCATGACGAAAGAAGAGCTTGCTTTTTATTACAATATTGACCTGGAAATTTTTTCTGACATATTTTTCATCCTGGGGAGACAAGAGATATCGATAATACGTACAAGTTTATTACGACATGACGCTTTTTATTTCGAAATAAAAAAAACGCTATCCCCTCTTCTTCTTCTTCTTCTTCGTCCGAAATACGACGGAAGCCAGTCCCGAGCGATCGCCTTATATCGAAAGAAAACTGTAGTGACATATCGGCGCGGGTCAGAAGTGACTCCGGCATAGGCCTAGAAGTCGCAGGAGTCCGAGGGTTAAATTCTTGAAATGTTATGCATGCGTAACAAAAATAGTTAAGATACAAAAGAACGAACTTCTTAAAGGAATTTAGAAATATTATTACACCAGACTCAGAAAATTTGTATTTTGCATACAAATAAAAAATTTTTATACCAGACTCGGAAAATTTGTATTTTGCATACAAATTAATATTAATAATATTTTTACTATACACGATAGTCTTTCAACCACCGAAAGAAATTCTTCGCTAATTAAAGAACAATCTACAAGAAATATCTTTAAATTTTTTGACAATCTCGGACAATTATCGAAGTAGTCCAGCACAAACCAAGTGTCCAAACAGTTTCCAACTGGTACATTTCGCGGTTCGTCCGCCTTAAGTAACTTTCGATGTCTAGCCACCGGCCTGGAACGTTGCAAGCCGGTTGTTTAAACAAATTACGTTTTATAGATAAGATATTCTCCCACTTTTACTCTCTTTCTCCACAGTGGTCGCGTGCAAAGATCAGAGTTTCACTTTCGCCTGCACCGATGCAAATGCAAATGGCGGTCCAGGGAAGAGAGATTCATGGATCGAAAAATGCAAACGGAGAATAATGGGTAAATCGATCGGTGACTGAAACACAGCTTGGACGTTGTAATTATTGTGTAGCGTGATTGATACTTGATTTGGATCCTGTAGAAAGCGTGCTTCTTGCTTTCGATCGATGATTATTATTATTACTTACTTACTTACTTTCGTTGGGAAGTATTAATGTATTCCCGTAGCCTGAATTTTTGTTATGAATATACACAAATATATGTTACACTTAGACACTGTAAATATCCTCCACGTATTGTACAAATTAATAATTACTCCACGGTTCGGAAACAAAGATTGAATTGATTTTGATGTGTGAAATAACAATGAAGAAGAATTGGCAACGAATAACTTCCTTCATTGTAAAAGAGTGTGGCCAAGAATAAAATTAGTTTGCATTAACAATTTCACGTTGAAACAAAGAATTGTCAAAATTAAATTCTTGCAGTGTGAAAATTAAATTATTCTGAAACTGTGAAGCATAACATTCTCGGTTTTCGGGATTGAACGTGTTATGGAAATTGGGAAACATGGTGTTAGAATACTTTTCGGATGCACTATAGTCAGTGATGTAGTGCTGACATACGTCGTTAATGCCAATGTCAGCGCGTAATCATGCCAGATCGCGGCTTTTCCTGCGATTAAACGCGTGTGTTGCACACATTGCACGTTGCGTGTTGCATACACCGGAGGCTGGCCTGCACTTTCTTCTCGTCGAACGCGAACCCGCGGCGATCACCTCGCTTTCGAGGTCAATGTCTAGGCCCGCCGAGAAACATAAGCGACGTACGATCATGAACGTATCGCGGCGACCGCAAACTTTCCTTGATCGTGCTTCAATTTGCCTCGTGCAGCATCTGCAATTATGCTTGTACATATCATCGACATCGCGTCGCGCCTCCGGATTATTCCGTCAGAGGAAAGACGAGTTAACTCGCCCAATCTACACTTTCCCGAAGATTATGGTAACCGTCTAACTTTTACGAATGAACGGTGCTTGCGTGAATTTTCTACATATTGTTAAACCACAGAAATTCTCACAGTCGAAAAACATCCGAGAAAGAAAGTACATGCATTAAAGACGTATTGCTGTCTTTAAACGTTTGTTTAAACATAAACATTCACAGCGTTAAAGAAATGTACCATTGCAATTAGAAGAATCTACACAAAAAATATTCATGTACTTTTTATTGTTAAGGCCCAAAAAATTCTCAGTCGAACCACATCCGAGAAAAAAGGTAGATACATTAAAGACGTAACGCTGCTTTTCAAAATTTGTTTAAACGTACTTAAACACTCGCAGCATTAAAAAAATATACCATTGCATTTGGAAGAGTCTACAGAATAAAAAGACGTTCGTGTATTTTTTATTGTTAAAGCGCAAAAAATTGTTAAACCTGTCTGACTATGTATGTGCAATGCATTGTTTTTTAATCTTACAATTTATTTAAATGTGTAAATATTTGCAGTTTAGTTACCAGGGTAACGAAGGCTTAGAAGATTATGGTTCGAAACGGAAGAATGGGTTTGAAAAGAAAAGTGTTGGGACCAACACTTTTACTTTAGCGGAGATAACTGTATGTGAAACTGCTCTTTGATCGAGGCGTTTCCTTCCCAACGGTCTCTGTAGATCGTTAGATCAACCGACTGTAATGATAACGAGACGTTATAGTCACGGGCTCATCGCTTTCTGTCTATGTAGAAAGCGAAATTTCTTCGAGAATATCAAATATGGCGGCGGCCACTCAAAGAAATTGTACAAGAGAGTAACAAATTCAATTATTTCAATGCTACGTTTAATGGAACGCAACAAAACCTAATTAGAATAACTTGAACATAACTCGTCGTCAATAAAAATTTAATCCAGCATAGATAGGGATCTATTGTGTTTTGTTACGTCTGTATCAAAAGTGTTCTTATCAATGCCGATTGGTAATCTTCACAGAAATTGATTTTTCTGTTTCAAACATGTCGAGGTCCACGTATTGATAAATTTTGCTTGGTAAATTTCCTCCGGCGTCTACTCTTTCCTTGGTAAATTTCCTTCAGCGTTTCCTCCAGTATGTTGCACTGAATTATGGCAACGATTATTAGTGGAATATTTAGTACAGTGACTTCAACAAACGTTTCTCGTACAAGATGATTCTACAGATACTTCCAAATATAAAGGCAAAAATTTTTTGTGCTGTAACTACAACAGCTACATGGATGGATCTTACGTAGAACAGTTCTACACACTCTCCCAAAGAGAATGGTATATTTATTTGTAACATTATCATCGTTGAAATATGTTTAAATATTGTTCGAAGTAATCACTTCTCCCACAACGGTTCGGTAAGGATTTGTGGAGACACCGTATGCATATGTTTGTCGTCTTATCAGCACCGGATTACTTCGCAATTGAACCTCGGTTAATCGTTCTTGAACAACGCGCACGATTTCGAAGCCAACGACACGGTGAATTCCGATGATTACGATAGGCACGGGCATGGGCACGGAGTTTAGTCGACGCCGGAGAAAGGAAGTGCAACAACCACTCTCTAGAGCCGACAACTTTTCCCTTCGTTTCAGGCCTAACAGTGTTCGCGACGTGTATCGAGTATCGGTACGAGAGCTCGTCTCGTCTCGTCTCGTCTCGCCGCAGAAGCGGTTTCTCTCAACTCGCGAGAGACGATTTAGATCGCATTCCGGATGCTGATCGAGCAACGGTCGCGATAGTGATCTTGGGAAAGATCGCACGTGAATCTCGTGTCTTGGTAATCGGTCACACCCACGAATATTCACGTAAAGAAGTTGTAACAACCAATCCTTAGTATTTCCATTGCGATTTCAACCAATCGATATTTTTTTTAAATTGTATCTTTTTAGATGTAATTTAGAGAATTCGGAAATTTATCAATTTAGTGTTAATTGTCTGGATAGATATGTAGAATTGTATAAAATCTATCAATAACTTCAGAAAACACACCAATCAATTTAAAGAATCCATCAATTTATTAGTGTATAAATAATTATGTTCGCTAGTTCATGTATTCAAATAGTCAATCCTTAAACGTATCAAACTATCAATCATTTATGTGGATCTGTAGGTCCATGTATAAATTCAAGTTGTAAATTCATAAATTCATCGAGTAGAAAAAAATAATAAAAAAAGTTCCAATATATTTTAAAAAATAATTCCATTGATCCACAGTCGCGTAAAATCATCAATTAAGCTGTTTACAATTAATTGCATGGATCCATAGGCTCCTGGTCCACGGATCCAGTAAAGTATTTATAGATCCATAGAGCAATGTCAAACTTATGCATCAATACACTACAGTTTTTATTTTCTTACGATTAGAAAGAATGAATTGTCAGAAAATTACGATTGATGTAATCGATCGATGTAATTGCAATTAGTCATCATTTGCAGACTTTTCTGTGTCACTGTAAAAAATCTTGACGACGGGATACTTTTCAAATATTTTAAGTGCATATTCGCACAGTCGAGCGAAAAAATACAGTTTTTTACGAAACTGTAAATGTTATCGTTCCATAAAGATAACTGAGGCTTTCAAATGAATGTGGTCATAGTAAATTCTTTCAAGATCCACACGATTGTAAATCTCTTATCGATGACGTACGTCTGATAGCGACTATCTTTTATAGTAATGGATCAGCTAACTGCGTGTACTACCGATTCACGACTGATTATATTTGTTTATCGAGTGTGGATTACAATCTGTAGACACACGAACAAGATCAGTGTTCCGGTGTTTTATTTTACGTAATATATGGAGATCAATGGATCTATAAATGCAGATACTTTGTTGGACCAGATGTTTGTAGATCCATGAAATTAATTGTAACTTGATACTTCGTTGAATCTACGATATGACAACAAAAAATTTACCAATTTTTGGTGGTGAATACTTTGAATTCGTAAGTGATAGCTTGATAAATTTCGTTCCAATTGATAAATGTAGAACCTATGGATCCATCAAGTCCACAGGAAATTGATAAATTCATGAACTGATGGCTTTATGACCTCATAGACCTCACTAATCAGCCAATTAATCTTGCAGCATCATGCTCATCATGCTTATCATACTCATAATGCTGTTCATTGATTCGATCAAGATCGAGATAGATTATTAGATAGAGATTGTAGGAATGTGTGCACTGTCAAAAAAAATGTTAATTATTATGCGATCTCATAGGGGACAATAGCGCGCGACGATTTCCAAACGTCGAAACGTTTACGCTTTAGCGGCACGGTCGATTCCCGGAACGTTCGCAACGCTGAACAAATGTTTGCCGAACACGTCAAATATTATTTCATAGATGTACGCTTGGCCAACATTCTGTAACGCACGTTTCCTCGATATGTGATGACGAATCCTAGGGAAATGTGTGCCAGCAACCAGCAATCAGCGATATTAAGGTGGCTGGAATCGCTGCCGGGTGAAAATCAGTATGGACGCTATCCTACACAATCCATCGCCGAGATAAACATCGACAATGTGGACAACGTGGACAATGAGCTCCGCTACTGTGTCAATTATCGGATAAGAATTATTCTTTTTAATACTACCTGTCTCTAGACTGCAATTATGGCATCCATTACTGTTTTGATTTTAATACAGATGTACATACATTAATAATATTTTACGATTATATTATATTTATGGTTTAACAATCATTCTTTTTAATACTATCTGCCTCTAGCCTGCAATTATGGCATACATTATTGTCTTGATTTTAAAAAGTATAATAGTCGATTGCTATTTTATTGACATTTCTAACTGAATAATAATTAAATGTTATTTAAGACGCTAGCCATAAATGTATAAAGATCCGCAGTCTAATAATTATTGACGAGTGTGAACAGGCTAAAAAATTTGTATTCAACAAAATACAATTTTGAGAGTGTCAATCATCAAACGTATCAATGAATCATATCAAAACATATCAATAAAAAAAAATTAAACAACAAAAGACATATCGAGAAACAATACATATAAACAACTTGAAGAGTTTGTTATCAAACAATGATACGTACGCGTATGATAAATAACAGAAAAGTTGTACAGTGAAGTACAATCGACGTGCCTCGTCTGACTATGTCTCGCCTTCTCCACTTACCGCGAATTTATGTTAGCTTCGACAGCTTCTAATTCGACCGAATGTGTCTTGAAACGTTCCAAACAGTCCTAACACATCGGAAAATAGTATAACACCAGTTAGCCGGCAAAGAAACCCGAGCATGTTGCGTAGAAAATTTAATTACACGTATAACATGATCCAAAAGTGGAGCGACCGAGTATTACGCGTCCGCGCCGGTACATAAACGTCCGTTGTTATTGTTGTAAACGCGGTAGAATAATGACAGAGTAAATATTTAGAAGCCGAGCTAACGAGATCGTCGCAGATAGTGGTAAAATAAATGACTCGGCAGTTCATCGGCTGAAAAGCGGAGAAACGTTCAGCCGCGACGAACGAGGTCGTGTAACGAGTGGCGTTCCACGATACTCGCGTCTCCGATGACGAAGAGAACGTCGTGATTCTCTACCGGGTGTCCCCCACAAAAATATATTCGAAAAGAATATCCGTATTCCAGAATGTTTCACACACCGAAACGTCGTTTCTGGAGATATTAAGAAGAACGCCAAATAGAAAATAAAATGTTTTTATTAAGTAAATAAAGTATTTTTATTCGGGTAACTTTTGCAACGCCAATTCTTCAAACCTAACTCGATCGTGATAATACGATGAACTACGAATAGTTTGTTTGATACAAAATAAGTCTAACTAGATCAATTTATCTCTGCGCTACCACCGAACATGTTAATAAACCTTATTAACCGTCAATGACTTATTGCCTCGCTTAGTATTAGTCCACGACGATCGTCGAGCAGCATTAAAAGGGGGAGACATAAATTTCGATCGATTCGTTCTACGAACCAGAAGAAAAAAAATTCCACGTCGTCGTCGAGTTTTTACTGAATCATCAGCGAATTGTAGAATGATTTAAATTTAGGAATGTGCCGAGTGTTCAGGTTATTACGAAAACTTGGATACCACCGAATCGTTCGGAGCGTTAAGGAAAATGTTAATTGCTCGATCCATGGAATTGAAAAATTAACGCTTCGGACACCGGAAAATAACTTTCTCATTACTGTCATGTTAAAACGGTAATTATTTACTCTTAGAGCAAGGTTAGGTCCGCTCTTAGTGCGAGTTAGTGCAAATTCGGGAGTAAACCTTGCTGTTTTAAGTGAAACTTGAAATTATAGAATTTAGAAGTTTAAAAAGAATTCCGTTTTCCCTTCTACAGTAAGGTTTACTCCGATTTCGATATTTACTCTTAGAGCAAGGTTAGGTCCGCTCTTAGTGCGACCGATCTGCCCTCTACACGAGGGCAGGGAGTACCCCCATTTTGCTTTCGATTTGCGTTCGAATTTCACCTGCAAACGTTGCACTCAAATTACGTCCCGTCTGTTTCGACATGTTCCCCATTTGTCGACAAGTTTTGGTCAGCAAATTTATAGCAATCAGGGACCAAATCCTGCTCGAAGTATGGTCTTGGCACCAAAATGACTGGCTTTTGCTCGCAAAGTACAAACATTGATCAAAATTTGCTCGAAGCGGGTTTGGCTGACTAGGTACTTTCGAAGCAATGTAGCAGTCGTTGTTTTCTCCGACTGTGAATATTGTTCGATCATGTGAATTGATCGCAATCGTAAGAAGAGGATCAATAGGACAACCGCCTGGAGCGAACTTTCATCCGAAGCCTCTTCTCTTCGGAGAATACGAGAATCGTGGAGCAAGTGCCGTGACCGACGATAATGTAACACTTGTTAGTTGAGTGTAATAATTAGCAGTGGCTACAGGGAAATCAGCAACGTGAAATTGTAATACTTTTCCTGCAGTAATCGTGCGACAGGATTGCTGACAGTTTTCATCTTCTGCGAGCAAAGCTTCCTTCGAATGAGCAAATTTTTCTAATATTGATGACATGCTGCCTATGCACTATTACTTCAGTTGAATTATAATTTTCTTCGATTTGCCATTGGTTTTTTCTTCGGCTTTTAATACAATGTATTTTATTATTATACTGTCACTGAACTCGAATATATATTTACTTATATACCATCACACTTTACAATTATGCGAAACACAAAACTGTAAACTTACAAGAAGAATTTGAAAACATTTCTTAAACTACCTTTTACTTTAACTTTTGTTTTTCACAATCGTCTTAGAGAATTTCTCTTTTGCATAAAAATCCGTTCTCTAATGATAACATAAACGTCGTAATAAAATATTAAATGGATTGCCTTCTTTTACAAGATATCGAAAAATGATGCAACACACAGCAGTTGGAATTGCCTGCTATTATGTTCATGACACTAAATAATGTCGCACATAAAATTTTCTTTATTACATTTTCTGCAAGATTCAGGTCACCGCGATTATGTAGGTAGCGTTCATATTGATCGTCTTAACATGCGGGAAATAATCCAAAAAGAAAATGGAATTTGCAATAAAGCTTTTGTTGCATTCTTAACATCCATCTATTAAATATCTTCCAAAGTCATAAATGCATCAGGTTACCGCAGCCTACAAGTGGCGCATGATTTAAAACGCCTTCGCCCATCATTAGCTAATTTAATAACCAGTTTGATGACTGTATCGCGTTACTCGAAAAGACATTAATAAATTTCTTTCAAACTATCCCTCCGGAAGAAATTGCGAGAAGGGATCGTAAATTATCTGTTATCGTCATTGAACAATTCATTAAGACATTCTCAACTGTCAGTCATCGGTATTTTAAATACTCCTCGTGTTATGGTCTTCTTATACTGCCATTCATGCGCCTTCTTATGCAATCACGATAAAAGCAAAGTGCTTTCAAAATTAAAGATCAACAATTTATATATTAATTTGCAGTAATGTTCGAAAAAATTAAATGGATAAATAAAGTCATTATAAAATCCTTTTGGTATTAACACTAGGTTTACGGAGCACTAAAAGCGACTATTTTATATTTTACTTTATAAAAATAACAAGAATGCCCAAATTTTTACCCATTTTTTTTTTGTAATAACATATAACCAAAGAAATAAATTTGTTGAATAATTCCTCATGGATGTATCATTAGAATCTTAATAATTGTAAATTAAAAATATTATTAGAAAAAAATATTAGATTAGTAAATCTAGTGTTAAAGATCAATAATTTCTGCATCGATTTATCATTGCATTGAAGTGTAGAAAAATTGCATGATTAAACGAACTCAAGATATTTAAAAGAGCTCACGGAAACATATGAGGAATCTTCATTCTCAGTGATTAATGATGATGATTTTCTTAAGTTTTTTTTAAGGACTTGATGACTTAAGGACTTCTGCAATAAGCCTCACCAACAAAAGTTTACTTTCTTCGGTTAAAATACGCGCGCGCGCATACATCAATCCTGGTATCAAATGATGAATCTGTCCATTTGTGGGCGAGAGTAACCGGGTTCGCTTTCTCCGTGCGCAGTCAGATTCCTTCTTCGACTTCTTTTCTTCGTTTTTCCTGAATGGTCAGGAGACATTGGCCGTTAGCGGGGCAAAAAGTATTAAAAAGTCACGATCCCGGGGACAGTGACCAGGAGGATCGATTTTTAACGGAGCTCTCGTTCGAGACCAAGTGACCCACAGATCGTTCGAACAGGTTTTCGACGGATTCTGCTTCCGGTTTCTATAAGAGAGGCGTTGTCTGGCTCGGTCCCTCGTAAGATCAACGAAATTTATAGTCGTCTGCCTTTTTCCACCGACATACTTCGCCTCGAAATGAACCTGTCGAGAGTAAGACGTCATTAAGCTGCCCTACTCTGCGGATTCGTGAAAGGATCGAAAGAATCGCGGCGAGATTCACAGTTATTTTACTCTACGATCCTTCGCGTCCGTTCGATTCGTTATTCGCTAGTTTGTTGTCCTTGATCGAGAAAGTTCGGATTTTCTCAGGGCCTTTTTATCGGGGACTCGATCCTTTTTGAGTTAGGTTCGTTGCCTTTCTTTTTTGGTAGAATTGTGGAACAGTTGTTCGACGCCGAAGATGAATGCCACCATTTTGGCAGTACCAGGCTTTTGTGCACAAGCCTAAGAATAGTAAACAAATTGCTATTAAAAAGTTGTGTTATGACGAAATAGGTATTAACCAGTAACATTGTTAACAATTCATATTTTAGACTCGTCACCACATTTTTCATTAATTAAAATTGTAGTGTAGTTGTTTTCTTCTGAAGACGCCATAGTGGTAATACTAGGCTGTCATATGCAAACGACACAACTGGCATGAGATCGCTATCTGTTGTCCCTCTTAATACCTAAAACTTTAAATATTCTATTAGGTTTTTACGAAGATCGCTTTGATTATTTTAAAAAGCGAGGAAGAGTCCTGGAGAGGTTATTTACACGTCACGGTGATTCTTAACTACGTCCTGCCCACGATTAGGTCTATTTGTATTCAAACTATTCAGAAATGTTTGCTACATGCTTTTTCTTTTACAATTTTATTCGTACACGTATACTACTTGTACATGTTTAATTATCTCTGTCCTGTTAGACATAATGACTGCTACTGATGTGCTTCGCCATGACGCTGCAAAATATATTATCGTTGTAATTGCTCATTCAACATCGCTATCATGATCGAAATACTTTGAATAGCACGCGAGATTTAGACGCTATGTTTCCTCGTAATTGATTTTCAATCTTCTATTAATAGCAAATTTCTATTTTGTCGTTTATTTTAAGGCACTGGGCATTTACACGAATTCAAATTTCTCAAGCGGAAGACAAATGAG
Organism: Halictus quadricinctus; assembly: GCA_028454245.1. Lineage (NCBI taxonomy): Eukaryota > Metazoa > Arthropoda > Insecta > Hymenoptera > Halictidae > Halictus > Halictus quadricinctus. The sequence continues at coordinate 9,806,983 of CM052115.1, read as the reverse complement.
AATTGTATTGGAAATCATTTTCAGAAAATTATACCGGAGATCTATTTTGAAAATTGTACTAGAGATCACCATACGTAGAGGACATACGAAGGTCAACTTAATTTTTTTAAATGGAACCATACACTTTTCAACGCACCGATCGATGCAGCTAAAAATCGTTAGTTGGGGAGATATTTTATTTCATGTAAAAATTTAAGTGGGAAACAAAAATTGGTATGTTAACTAAGATTGAAAAGATTAACTAAAATAAAATGCAAAGAAGATTCTGTGTTCCGGAGCAGACGTCGCGCCGTGGGATGTCCACTTAGGTGTGTCCGCCGAATAGGAAATGTAACTTGTTATAGGTTTGAATAAGATCGGCCTAACGGTGTCGTCGACTCCATTCACGAACGAGCAAGGCAACATCCAACGGGTTAAGCCTACTTCCAGCCTCGATATTTGGGTAATTATTATTCATGAGATACAGCGTTCATAGATCAGGATCTTCCCGCAGCATTCGGAACGCGTGTTCAACGCCATCTGTTCCCCCTATTATTACTTGCTTATCTGCGAAGAAGTCGACCATCCCAAAGCCCAACTCATGCTTGACAACAGAAATCAGATCAACGAGAGAGGCCAAAAAATTGTCTGTATCTATTGCAGGGGACAGAGGTGAAATAAAAATATATTTCGACTCTTAATAATTTGAATAAACAGACGATAAGATTACCATAACCTTAGATTCTTCTAATTTACTGTTTTACATTCTACCTATCCAATTTTGTTATAAATATATTCGAATGCATGTGATCGACAGAAATTTATTTTCGAAATTTTTTACACAGATGGAAAAGTTTTTAAAAATCAGCTTTTAGGTATTTTCTTCGCTATTCTCGAGTTGGGGAGGTTGTTCTCACGTTCAGAGCGCCCGGATAATCAATTAAAAAATGATCAGAATACGCGAGGCATTTCTGTCCCAGCGAGCACTACGCTCCGAGCATCCACAACGGCGGCAAATAAATTTGACGCTTAATTGTTGGCCATTCCGTAAACACTTACTACATTCCACGCGATAGCGGGACCAAACCGGGATCCTTGAAATGTAGTACCGTTGTCGATGTTGAAAAAAATCGATCCCACCGAAAAAGAATCTGTACGAACGTCGGCTTGGCCCCCGAAACCAACGACTACAGTTAATCCAAACATTGTTATAAAAAAACTCAGCATTCGAAACGCGTTCGCAGTCCGCGGTTAAATAAACAAATTACGTTACGTTATTTCGCACAGGCTTCAAAATTCATTCTGTTTACATCGCAAGAAAAGTAAAGAAAATTGTTCAACGAACTACAAGATTTAATATTTATCAAATAATAAAATGAAAAATTTAATATTTACTTATTTATTTTCTATTTCATTTTTCAATTTAATATTTTCGTTATGAATAGCCTGTTTCAAGTAGCTCACCTCATTTTTGTCACAAGTGCACAAAATTCGCAGTCAAAAGGCAAAAGGGAATTATGTAACTAAGTGTAATTTTGATTTCCACAAGAATTTCACCAGAAATATTGTTCCGAATAAAATGTATAAGTTTGAACAGATTTATTTTCACGAAAGATGGAAAGTATTATTTTGATCTCGTCGAAAGTTATTTTGCAATTTTTCGGTCGAAACATTTACGGTGCTCGTTCGATGCAGAGGAAGTCAAGATTCGAGGTTCGCGAATTTTTATCGAAGCGGATGCAGGTGAAAGGTGATTTTAACCATGCGGAGGAAGGTGACCGAAGAAAGATGTCCGAGGGGGTTTGGCGAAATGGGTTCGGATATTTGGAGACGCGAGTTTCACGGCTAAAGGATCCCCGTGACCGGTTTTAATCTGTCTCTCACCTGATGCCAACTTTTACGTGCGCGATCCTTGCATCGCTTTCTCTCGGATCCGCCGTTACTCTTTAGCTTCTGCTCTGCAGAGCCATAAAAGTTGCACAATTCGATGATAATAACAGCACTAACACCTGTAACAAAATGAGAAACATAGACTGCGGATTTTTATGTGTGAAGAAATTGCTCGAGTGAAACATAAAACGCTAAAAGATTAGTATTAAAATCATTAAAGAACAAAATTACCTTTTATTCAGTTCCTGCTTCTCATAATCGACGCAGAACATTTTTAGCTATTACTACAGACGCAAGGATTGGTGAATTAAACAAAATATCATTTGTTTTTTATCAATGACTTTAACAAGCATCGATCATCAACCTTGCATTTTAAAAAAGTTCAATTCTTCCTACACGATCATTAGAAGCGTGAAAGGAAATGGTAAAGGAACGAGAGGAAAAATATTTATGCTAATCGACGAACGTGTAAAGTGGCAAAAACACCGATAGTACTAAGATCACCTCGTTTCAACGTGATTAATACGAAACCGTACTTAATCAGTCGATGTCGAACGCGTTAATAACAATGTCTGCCTTCCGACTCACAAACAAGCTATTCTTCTCGCCATTAATTACTCCCGAAAAAAAGAAAAAGAAAAACGCGCACGTTTGCCATACTCCAATGGATTTCTCATTTGGGTCAAGGTCGCCGGACTCGTGCTCGTCTCAGAAACCGTTCGAAAGATCGGCTTTCCTCGTTGACGAGTCCGAATCCCTACAAAAACCAGCTCCACCGTTCCGTTAAAGTACCGTTTTGCTTTCTATTAGGTCACTTCGTCCTAACTATCCGCGGCTTCTCGTTTATCTCGCACGACAGCCCGCCGTGTTTATGTTAATTCATTAACCGAAGGGCCTACAGTGTGTATTATTCTAATGGTCGCATTTGTTTCGTCACTTCGAC
>CM052115.1:9793055-9804071 GCA_028454245.1 Halictus quadricinctus | reverse complement strand
CGAGAGAAGAATAGATCTCACCCGGACCGCTTCTATCTATTGGTCAATGGTATATATAACCAAGACATTCTAAGAGGACTTCAAAGAAACTCCCAAAAGACCTAATAGTAACCGCAAATACAGGCACGGATACAAATAACACAGGTCAATAGATCCTAACCTTTTACAAACTTTTAGGATCCATCGGTTGAAAACGACCATAAGAAATCGTGCGTTAGGGGATCGTTGCAAACAGTTGCGAGCCTTAAATCTACGGTAGATTCATCATTTTCAGAAGTTAAAAATAATCGATGTTTCGGAATACTTCAATTTTTCGTACATGATAGGACACGTGATTTTCTATAATAGAATGTCACTGTGACAAAAAGAATGTTTATCTTTATCTTTTCATGGCTATTTCAAGGTCACTTTGCGTTCTTTAAATGGAATGCCACATTTCTGTTTCGATATTATGAAAGTACGAGAAAAAACAAGTTTAGCATACGTCTTTGAAATGACCTTGACGTAATCTTCAGATCTGAAAATTGTTTGAACCCAAATAAAAATGTGTCTCTAATAATTAAAAAAAGTAGAGGACAGTGTACTGACATTTCCAAATCGTTTTAATTTTCGTAAGAAATACACGAGACGGAAATTCCGAAAACCGACAAAAACCGATTTTCGATCTGCCCTCTCCCACCAGCACATCTGTCAGTCCCAAACCAAAAAAAAGATCCTGGCACCACTCTCTCTCTCCACCTCTCTCTCATCTCTCTCTCTCTTTCTCTCTGAAGAATCGGGGCCATCGGAGCGGCCGTGTAGCCGGTGTTACACAAACGGTGCCGGTTTCTATCGCTCTGATCGCTGGTGGTGGCAGTGGTACAGCAAGTGACGGTGGTACGGGGATCTCGATGGTCCCCATAGGTCGGCCGTAACATGCCCGACTAACGTCAACAGCCTCGAGAAGGGGTATACCCCAAAGAGACAGAAGAAGAAGAAGAAGAGGAAGATGAAGGAGCAGGGATACATCCGTTCCCTTACCGATTCGGAATACGGATCTATCCCCTCAAAACCGATCGATCCCACCAACCACCATCGGTATTCGGACTCGTTCGGCTTGTCTCGTTTCCGTTGGTGTTTACCATCGCTCGTGCTGCTCACCTGCGAGGATCGGGTGAAGGGGTGGGGGAGGCTCTCAGGTGAGGTGACAAGGTGGAGGATAACACCGAAACACAGGCAAAAGTTATAAAGCTGACCGGCGAACCGGGCGCGAAGCGCTGCCACTTTGCTGATCGACCTCGACGTATCGCGGTACACCTTCCCCCCTGTGTGAGACAAAACACCTGGGAGGATCCAGGTGTCGCCGACGCCGGTGTCCCGTTCGCCCGATCACAGAATTTAGAAACGATTTAGTACCGGCCATGTTCCTCTGAGGTGCACCACGCACCAGTTCATCCGTGGTTTCGAAAAAAGAGTTTCGTTTTCCGGAGGATCGAGGAGTAGTGATCGATCGGGGGGACGATCCAGAGCGATCACTATCCCACGGAACTTGAGAAGCTCCTTTGGAGAACCTGGGCCTGCTTCCGGACACGTCAAGGTAACGATTTTTGCACTTGGGAATGCGGTTGAAAAGTGAAGGAATTAGGTGTGTTTTCCATTGTTTCGAGGTCTTTGAAATTCGATAGCGGTTGCTGGAACAGGGATTTTATTTTTGAGCATTGTTGGACGTTGTCAGGGTCGTTCTGATTTAAGGATGATGTGTTATAACTAGACTCCGGATTGTATTTAAAAAAAGCTTTTAACAATGTCGATATACTATTTTTAACGTATAAAAATGATTAATGGGGAAAATAAATTTTTACTAAGCTCCTACAAATTAAATTTGATGTATTGAAATGTTATTTCACATGAAGATCAGTGTACTGATGATTATCGACTGTTGGGAGAAACGTACAATTTTGGAGGACATTTGAAGGGCATAACTTTGAGAGTATTAATATGTTATTTTCACTGAATTAAAATTATTAGTGAAAAATATATATTTATATTTAGCTCCTGTGATGCAGTTCATGCACAAACTTTTTACTTTGCATAAACATCCAGCCTTATAGCAAGCGTATACAAACTACTACCAATATTTTCAATTCTGCTTCGACATAAAAAACATATTTTTCTACATAATGATCTATGAGAATTTATACAGTTTGCCATTTTCTAGTGATAGAAAAATTGTTAATGAGAATTGCTTCGATAACCTTTCAGATAAGAAAAACATCAATCGCGAATGATTTACAAATTTCAACGAAAAAATATTTTTCGTTCATTAGAATTTCCTTTTTCATACGTCTTCATTGAACAAAGTTCTTCAAAATTAAAATAAATTAAAAAAAATTAAACATTATACTAAAAATGCTGAATTAAAATTGTCAGTAAAACTTTGCAGTAAACTTTGCACTTTATATATGCATCAAATCTGAGGACTATTAATAATCTTTATCATATTTCTGAATCTGTTGTGAAAAACCTTTTTTATTAACAGTGTGAAGTTTGATTTTTGCAAGTTAAAAAAGAATTTGCGTAACAGAACAGATTCCTTATTCACAGAAATATGATTAAGGTTTTTATTAATGGTATAGTAAAGATTTTCACGCGTTAAAAAATGAGTATTTCGATCAGTGTAATTATAGTAGAAATCAGCCGGTGAAAGGGTTAGAGAAACATATTGGAATAGTTACAATTAAGTTGGATGGAACTTTTAAATTATTTCGAAAGTTGTTTTTCTCGAATGCATGAGTTAGCATTATCTAGGTGGGACAGGATTCTTTTGTAATTCATTGTCGACAATTGTCTTTGCACTTACATTGCATCCGTCATTGCACAAATCGAGAACCACTTGTGGGAACACTGTTGCACCATCTTTTAACAATGTCACATTGTCTATATCGTCCCAAATGAATTCAATTGGAATTAAAAATGTAAATAATTACACTGCAGATCTTTATACAAAATAGAAATTCTCTGCCTTTATTGCTACTTAAAGGGGTAATTTATTTTTGCTCGTAATAATTTCAGTGAATACAACAATATTTTAAAATCTGACGTTTCTACTTCAAAGTTGTTTAATCCCACTTATCGATTTTTGTTACAAATTTTAAAATTCGTTTTCAAACTTTTAAATTCGATAAGCATAGTAGTTCAACGTAAACACTGATCTAACTTAGGCTACTTTCTCCTGCATCAATATTACTAAAATTGTGAGAGAAATGAGTAATTTAAAACAGTGGAAAGAATTTAGGAACGGCAATATATTATTTTTAACTTACTATGATTATTAAAGAAAGAATCTTCCATATAGCTGCTGTTTCTTGCAATAGATAATTTTTATTTTGCGTAAAAATCCACAGACTATTCATCACAGATCCATAAAATTCACGGTTTAATTATTATGTCTTCCTGAGCATCGCTTTCAACGAGCACGATTTCTTCAAGATCTTCACCTTGAACTTCACGGTGATCTCCACAGTGAAAAGCAAGTGCCAAGCTTTCTCAAAGACCATATTTGCAAGTACCCGGTCAGTGAATCGCCTAACCGAGGCTAGTTGACAATCGCTCAAGTATCATCTGAAGATGTCTCATTCTTGAACGAGACCCTGATGCATCTCTTTCACGAGCAGCTCTCTTCTACAGCTCTCCAGAGATCCATTCACAGAAGACATCATCCGTCAGTGTGCATAAGTCCTACAATCTTTCATCATTAATTGACAGTTCTCAACACCGTAAACCAGTCGACCAGTCATTGGTAGCTGAGCATTCTGTCAAAGTTGGAGCGAGGAGACTGGTCAGAGTGAGATTTTCCTCGAGGCTGTCTCTTCGTCGTCCATTTTGTCGGAAATGTATGTCTGCAGACAAATCATTATACAATAAAGTAAATAAGTAAATAATATATCGATATCTACTGTTTTAAATTTGATTTCTAACTGTAATCTATCTATCTATTGTCAAAGTGTTGACAAATATTTCTTAAAATAATGTTAATTAAGTGTCCGTGGAACAGTGATATAGTTAAACAGTGTCCTCTCTTTCTTAGTCATCTTTAAATTCTTTTAATGTCATCATTTTGTCTCGTACATGCACAAAATATGCAGTCTGATGATCACATGGGGTGAACCAAAATGGCGGTTATCGTCTAAATCAATTCCAACCTAAAAGTGTAATAAACTTTGCTAAAAGTCACAATAAAAATGGACAGAAATAAGTTTAACGATTGAGAAAATTCTCAAAGAGTGCATTCACGAACTAAAAAGTGTTATCAACAATTTAAGCAAAAAGAAACAATGTCAAAGACGAAAGTCCCGTTCGAAGGCCGCCATTTTTCCGTCAGCTGAACGAGCTCAGCTATTTATCGCTTTCTAATTTGAATATAACAATACTTTCACGTGACAACTTGCATCTGCCACGTTCCAGTTGACTTCCTCGGAAATACAAAAAATATATTAATTATCCAACGAGTTTAATTAATCACTACGAGCGACAGCGATTGATTAAGGACTCGGTTTTACGATCTGATTGTAAATCCTTTTGTTACGAGATTTATGGTACGATTAGTCGGGGCACGATTGGAAATCTTGTTCAGTAATAATTAACCGTTGGAGAGTAATTAATGTTCGGCAATGGGACAGCGTTGTTGGGAAAGAATCTTTGCAGAAGGCAACGAATTCGCATATGTCAGCTGTTTATGGCAACGTTGTGAATAGTCTGCGGATTTTGTGCAGTTTAGACAATGTCGAAATGCAGTTTGATATTCTGCTAGGTTGTGCATCAATAAGATTGCGAAATTCACGTGACGCACGGGGTTATTCACCTAAGTGTGCCACCTAAATTGCGAAATATTTATGGCGACATAGTTCGAAAAAAAAAAATGATGTATGTCGTAAATATTGATTGAAAAAGTGTATCATTTGATTTTGCTTTGAAAGAAATATTTGGTGACTTTAAAGTGAAATATAGTTCTGACAGTTAAAAACGAATGAAAATGGTAAAAAAAAAGTTGTATCAAAAGCTTAAACATTTGAATATTCCATCTTGTAAATCTTGTGAGCCTTATGGTCGGTTGCCGATGGCAAAAGCGCAGTATGATAATACTGCGAGAGTAGAGAGAGAGAGCGGAGAGGGAAAAAGCTTGATCTGCCAGTGATTTCACTCAGCCTTCGGAGATTATAAATCGATTTATCGAACTTTCACCGCGAAGATCACTCGCGTGCCCGAGAATCGGTGCCGTTTCGATGAACTCGTTGCGCTCGTTGCACTCCTTGCACTCCTTGCATCTTCTCGTTTCGATATTATGTTCTTTACGCAATATTTTATCCGTTTATGAGAAAAATGAACTGGTGGAATTTGGAACACTAGGAAGATTAATTTGAATATTCAGTTTTTGAGACATTCCATTTTAAAGTTCATCAGAAAGTCAAAGTTTCAACTTTGAATATTCTTTCTGTTTTAACCACGAAGTCCACAGAATCATTCTAGGTAAAAAGCATTCGTAGAATCGTCATAGTTTTGGCACAAAAAATTCTCAAAGTTAACCATTTTACTGCAATCATTGGATCACCTTTGCACAGTCTATTGAAATCTTCAATGCATTAACATCTGCATAATTGAGCTATAAAAACCTGTAAAATATCCAGGAAATAAACTCCATAAAATTAGAATCATGTGCAGTAAACAAACGTATAGATGGCTGACGATAAACTCGAGAAGTCATGGGCTATAACGTTGAATAACATTATCGCAGATAGTAAATTGCGAATAGACACAGCACTCCTAGGTTTTTGCACTATCAAATCGAAAATCGAACCGGTGTCGTTAAATCGATAGAGAAATGTGTTTTCAGCGTTTCGAATATTCTCGTGGATGCCGTGAAACAAGATGTAGGACGTGCCATTATGCCTAGATTCACGATCGTGTGACGCGTGGCCTCGGCCTGTCGGTCATATACAATATATGTCCCAGAAATGTACTTCATAGTTGTCTATCTAAGTGAACGTAGAATGGTATTGTTAGTCGAAGGTGTTGCGAAAGGTTGTACAGTATTATCTTCGTAACTGTCGTAAAGGTCTCTACCGTAACTGTCAAAGTTTTATCCCCACCACTGGGGGATCCCCCGTGGAACCAGTCAAGCGGTAAACATGCTCGACAACCGGGGTGTTGAATGTCGATGAGACTCACACTAACGCAAACGAAACAAAAGATTGAAAATTTTCTAATTTCTGATTTCTTTTTATCAAACTTTTACCATCGTTTCGTTTTTCTTATTAAACGCGATATAGTTGCGATCATGGTTGTGTAATAAGCGATTGAAAATAAAGAGAAGCAGAGAGTCGAAGCGTCGAAGCATCTCAGTCTCGTTTTCTTTTTCAATCGCTATTAACACACTACAAATTAGGCACACTACAAAGAGTGTAGCATCTCTACTAGAACTGTCGCTTGACAGACCCGTCGACGCGACAGTTACGGAGATACTACTGTAAAAGCTAGAGGGGGAGTCGGTAGGGTGAACTTGCACTTGCCACGAGATCATGCAGCGAGGCCAGACCGCAAATGAAAGTTGCACATTCCATTCGATCTCCCGGGGGAGAGTCATCGAACGTCTCGAAACTTGATCCACGCCTTTACACGATAGATTCGCGGATGAAACACGTTTTCCCGCGGATACGTAGGAGAGATAGCGTGCTACGTTGCTATTCCGGTAACGTGAAAGTTACATATGACGTTTTCATCTTGCGAAGTGAACGACCGGATAACGGTACGTGATAGCGGTCACTAGAAGAGTGTTTTGGTTAATGACAATTCGCGCGCGCGCCCGCTACCATGAAGAAACCACTGACACGCTCTTATTGGTATGATCCGCTGGAGATACACTTTCTGTTTTATTCGATCCGATTCGCTGTACTATATTCTACGATACAGTCGCTCTCGTAAAACTCGCACCTCGTAAACTTAACTAGGATATTTCGCTTGATACATAATTAACTACTACGTTGCGGATTTTATGCATTTATGACAAAAATGAGCAGATGAAATTTCAAACAGTGAACAGATTCGAAAAATCCGGGAACGTCTATGTATTATTTTCAACATAGTCGAATTATTGATCAGGGAATTAAATATTCGCAAGGTAATGTTATTTTGCATAAAGGTTCGCAGTCGAATAATTACTCTATAATTAATTGTAGACGTTCGTTTTATTAATGCGGATAGTGTTATTGGTCTGAATTATTAATTACAATTGCTCCGTTGCTCATATACAGGCCGTTCCACAAATGTGGGTGTTTCAGTAATTGATTTGTTACAGACTGTACCTCTGCAAATAATATACAGGTTTTTATGCGTTTACATTGTCACATTCCAAAAATTTTTATTCAAATATTATGGTAGACTTACGTTTTATGATCTATATGTTATAATTACAATTACTAATGTTTTTCAACTGGAAATTTATGGTTCTGTTTCAGGCAATGGCGGACATAATCAATTCCACGACGACGTTAATAAATGACGCCTACGATTACTACCTCTGGACCCTGTCACTCGCAGGTGAGACTCTATATTATAGTTAACACAGTATTGCATATATTATTATTGTTAGATGCTTTGAAGAAATGTTTTATCAATCATAACAATTTTCGGCATTAGAATGTTATGAATATTTAATAGAATGTTATATAACTTGTTCGTCATAATTTGTTTTATCAAACACCTCTTTTATTAAGCTATTATTTCTCATGACATTATATAAAACATATTATGTATATGTATATACTTCCTAAAACACTTTATTGTCAAATAAATGACCCGAAGAAGTTTCTTTTTGTAATCATCGTTATAATTTGATCAACCACTGCATATAAACATTTCTTAAAAAATTAGTAAACAATTTCTTAATTTATTTTTCGACGATCTTCGATCACCTATCGTAGATAAATATTTTTAAAAAATTCGGGAGCCAGTGTCTCGATTTATTTTTCGCTGATGCTCGGATGTGTTCCGATTTTTCTCAACAATCCTCGATTAATTGCGCTACGTTCAATTTTGTCAGATGAACGAACGAGAGGATGGATGCTGGTCGACTCGCCGAAACCTACTTTGATCTACACGATGCTGTATCTGCTGATCGTGTGGGCCGGGCCAAAGATCATGAGAAATCGTAAAGCATTCAAGCTGACCTGGGCCCTCGTACCCTATAATCTCGCGATGGCCTGTCTGAACGCGTACATCGCCATTCAGGTACAATCTCTTTGCTTTCCACCACTCATATTTCTTCTCTTGTCCCCGATTTCCACATTGATTATCTAGGATGTCTTGAGAACCGTCACTGTCGCGAGTTTATCACCTGTACCTTCAATATTTAATCTGTGCATGATGACGAAGCAATCATTATTTAGAAACGCTACGACCTTTCGTTCCAACTCAATAATTAAATTGTTGAGAGAGTTGTCAGATTTGTAAAGAAAATTGTTCATGTAGTTATTGTTGGTAACTAGGTATTTCTTCAAAATCGCGTTGATAATGAACAGACGTTGACAATCGTGTATTATTTCTCATGATTAATGGTTTAATATTTTTATGAAAATTAGGAACATTTGTTGTTTCCAGTTGTTCGTAGCATCCACCAGGTTAAGTTACAGTTATGTCTGCCAGCCAATCAGGCAGGTGACGCGTCCAGACGAATTACAGGTACGTTAAAAATCATTGGAATCCCTTGTGAATCCTTCAGAAATATTACTGATGGTCTGGGTTTGAGTTATTATTATTGAAATTCTTAATTATTAATGTATACGTTTGTTTTGATGGCAGATCGCTCACGCAGTTTGGTGGTACTACTTCAGCAAGCTCCTCGAGTTCTGTGATACGTTCTTCTTTATCCTCCGAAAGAAGGACAATCAACTAAGCTTCCTCCATGTCTACCATCACTCCACCATGTTCTCGTTGTGGTGGATCGGTATCAAATGGGTCCCGAGTGGATCAAGTAAGTGGCCCATAATTAATTTTTCTTACACAATCTTTGGAAGTCGTTAGTAGAGTGTTTTTCCTACTTTCCCGATGCTCATCTTCGAATTGGAGACAAGTGGAACAGTTTTTTGGCACGTGGGTGCCAATGATTCAACAGTTTGAAAATTTAATGTGGTCATCTAAATTCTTTAAGTAGAATAAATTAGAGGAGAAATCGCGAGCAAGCGTTCTCACTCGAGTAGAACTTATTAACGTCGAGATATCAAATTCTCAGTCCATCTACACACGAAGCTGCCACATATATTTGTTTAAATAGTGTATAAAATGTAGAGCAGTGACGTGCAACGCTTTCCAGGCTCCATTATTTTATTTATATATCGAGACCCATAAATTGGACGGAAATTAACGTAAATTCTTTCGCAAATTCAAATCAAAAACTAATTTACTGCTTTAGAAATTCAAGATTTAACGATGTGTCGACCATTCATACTTCAATTTTCAACTTTTCGTTTCTCACATTTAGAACATTAACGGGGGAAACAAAGATTTTCAACCTTTTCAACTTTCTATTACTTACCGTTGAAATTTCAACTTTCAAGTTTACAATTCTTGTTTATCTGAGATGTTAACAATTCAAAATTTAAATTTCCACTGGTAATATTTTTACTAAAAAGGGAACGAAATTCCAATAGTTGCAGAATGATGAAATCTGCAAGCGTAACGATTTCTCTGTTCAAAGTTACCTCAAGGTTACCTCAAGGTCGTAATATAGGCTCATTGCCTGAGTTCAGGCACATATAGTGATACTAACTTCGCATTTAAAAAAGTGAAGACTTTATTGAAATTAAACTTTTTAGGAATTGATTTGGAAATTACCCCCAAAAATTATGGGAATTAAGTGGAATGTAATTTTTTTCTGCTTTTTCTTCAGCCTTCTTGCCAGCAATGGTGAACAGCTTCATCCACGTGCTGATGTACTCGTATTATGGGTTGGCCGCGCTCGGACCAACTGTTGCCAAATACCTCTGGTGGAAGAAATACTTGACGATCCTCCAGCTGATCCAATTCACCACTGCCCTGATTCTCGGGATCAACGGTATTCGATCGGGATGCGATTTCCCGCTTTGGATGCAGTACGCCCTCGTCATCTACATGATCTCGTTCATCGTCCTCTTCGGTAACTTCTACGCCAAAGCGTATATTGCGAAGGTACGTTGCAGTTCCAATCAATCGACAAACAAATCGAACAATTTATATCGAAATAATCTTCGTTGTTTTCAATTCGATTTTTCCAACAATTCTTTAACGCTCAAATATCATTTGTTTTCATTTATTTCGTCTAAATATGCGATTCGTTTGGATAATCGAGGTACTACTAAATCGTGAATTAAACAAGCAACTGTGCTTCGAAACATGTCAAGCCTGGACTCGTCTTAATCAGACAAATGCCACAAGTATGTTCATCGAAACTTCATAAAAAAAATAATTCAAAACCAAAAATACAAAATTTTGTCTCGTTCACGCGTATCAAGACATTTCTGCATATCCTTTAAACAAATCCAAACTTTTGAATTTGCGGATGGAGGGTGTTTGTAAAACAATTTTAAATGAAATGTAGACTAGCCTAGTATCTAATACACAATGATGATGATGACTGTGCAGGGCAAGCAAGCGTACGCGGAACGGCAGCTGGAGAAGATGAAGGCGAACGCGCTGTTAAAGGCGGAGCTGACCGAGGGTATTAAGAGTGCAACGCGCAACGGAATCATCGCGAATAGTAGTTATGCGAACGGGCACACGAATGGAGTGTCGAAAAAGATTCAATAGACATCGTGCTCTCTGGCTGTTGGCTGGCACACCGTCGACGACAAAGAAGAGAGAGAGAGAGAGAAAAAGAGAGAGAGAGAGAATAGAGAATAAAGAGGGGAAAAACAAAGACCGGAGATCCTTGAAGAGGATCGCTTCAGCTAACGACGAAAAACAACAACAAAACCGGATATCCACGTTCGGCCCCAGAATTTTGCAGTG
>CM052115.1:9727780-9782865 GCA_028454245.1 Halictus quadricinctus | reverse complement strand
ACGACCTTGAACTATAGTTTGGAAGGATCCAAAGACCTTGAACTATAATTTCGGAGGATCCAACGACCTCTATCATAGTTTCAGGGGATCTAACGGTCTTCGATCACTGTGTCGGAGGATCCAAAGACCTTGATAGGAGTGTCAAAGGGTTCAGGAGAGGCAGTGTCGTGTTTCCTCCCTGATGAAAGCTCCCGATAACGAGGTTAGCCTCGCAAACGAGGCTCTTCATAGTGATGACGTGCACGCGTCGCGTCGCCCATCCCAGGGCAGCCGCACGCGCGGTTACGTTTCAGAAAGTTTTATTTTTTCATGCGAGTGATAACAAACATGTGATAACGAACCCCGAGTCGCGGGATCACAGGACTGCCGATGGGACTGGTATGGCTTCCCTCAACATTCAAGCTTTTTGATCTTTGATTAGGATAGTTGGTCAGCTTCAGAATAGTAAGTTAGCGATCACAATTTTTGGGTGAATATAGGTAATTGTGTTCAATAATATTGGTATATATTGTGGAAACACATTTGATCTACTTAATTTATCGCATATTTATAAAGACAGAACAATCATTTGCAATCATGCAGACCAATTAGTTTTACCTAGCCAGTTTTATTATGAACTTTGTATAGAGTTTGCAGTATATTGATTATCATAATACATAAATTTTTGAAAGATCTATTGACGGAAAAGTTCTATAGCTTTTCGAGGAAATAAATAGTAAGGGATACTTAAGTAAGCAAACTATTAAGGAATACAATAAATAAGAAAAGTATTAAGGATACAGATTTTAAGGGAGATAGATAAGAAAAGTAACTAGAAACAATGAAAGTATATGAATTATCGTCGAAAAAGCTAGAAAGTCTCTAAAAGTAACATTCCGAGGAAAGACGTAGAACTGTTCCGAAAATTCAATATGTCCTTGGTTACAAATAACAATTACTCCTTGACGAGCCTTAGGAATTAATATTTATTATGATTTATTAAGAACCAATTTCATTTTGTATAACTTTTTGGTGCGACATCTGGCAGTCAACTTGTTGAAAGAAAATGATTAAACTAGAAGCACATTAACTTCTTAAACCTGAAGCAATTAGGCTACATAATCGCGTGCAAAAACTTTTAATTACACAGTTGCATATACATGCAAATAATAAATTCGTACAAGGCTAAGTACCATAAAAAATAATGATTATTACATTCACTGCACACAAAATATCCAATTAATCGATCCAATAATAATATTGTATTAAGTTGTAAAAGTGAAAGCTGAAGCTGTGCCAATATTTTTATTTGCGACTGTACGTTGCCAGTCTATGCCAACATTGACACCTGACCTTAAGAGTTTTAATAAGCTTCGAGCCAGTAAACTGTTAACTACAGAATCAAATTGGAAAGGACAAATCCCGTCAAGCCTTAGCATGTTGTCAGTATACAAGATCTAACAACAAGAGAGATCCGATACCGTGTCCCATCCTCATTCCGTCGGAAGTATCGATCAAGGCGGATGGATCTCGATCGAGATCATCGGGTGGAAAGGTCGGAGGCTGTCTGGTCCGATGCTTCAACAGTCAGCCTCTTTTCGAAATTAGCTTTGAAAGTCATGGTTGGACGCGTCGCACTCTTAGCATCCCTTTTTAGACGGTTTCGTTCGATGAACCAAGGCCTAGATTGGACGCCATTTTCCCTGATCATTTCGAAATTGGTGATGGGTGATGAAGCCTCTCGAATTAGCTCGTGCCACCGAAACACGAAGTGTTTCAAGGTTCGCTTAGTTTTGGAAAGATCATCTGATCGAATTGGTTGATCACATTTCGAAGCTACTCGATCCGTCTATTGTCACTGTCAACCCGTGGCAGTATTCCACGCATGTTGCCATATTCTACGTTTCCATTAAAGCTCCCCATTATTTTTGCTTATCTTGTTTCTCCTCGGGTTTCGGCAGTTTGTTTTCGTTGAGCCGATGTTTGCGCGATTTCTTCTTTATTGGAGTTTTCGTTTGGATAGCTGTATAGGTTTTGCGGGGGTACTTTGTGCACTGTGTATGCCACCGTCCATGGATTAGGCCAATTTAGCATGATACGCCATGGCGATCGATCCTAGAAAGTCTGAGACCCGGGCTGACCCTGAGCATTGATGAGAGATTCAAAACTATGTTACTTTGGCTTCTGAGTACTGAGAGAAGATTCTGAATTTTCAGAAATTACCAAATTTCTATTGAAACATTTTTATTTAGACTATTTCTTCACTTTCAATATTTCTATTATTATTAAATTTTCTTTCATTCAATTTTCCTCTTCGTCTATTGAGACTGAGATTTGGCGGCAATTTCTATATAATTACCGTAAATTTTTATACTTTAAGTTGTTGATCCTAACTATTAGACTAATAAAGATCTTTCACAAGGAACTTCAACAAGGATCTTTAAAGAGAATCTTTTCCGAGGTACTATCGGAGAGGCATAATTAACCGTTAATTAAAAGAGTACGCTGTAAAAACGGAGCAGATTGTAAGAAAAATAAGTCCCGGGCTCAGTCTTTCAGGGTTCGGAACCCGAGCCATGTCTGCAGGGGGTGGTTCTCGATCCTCTGGATCTCCACTTACCTTCGGACACGGCTTAATAAGATCGCAGCGGGACTCTTCGGATGGTTTCCCGCGTTCCCGTTTCCCGGAAGTTCGATCGCAAACACGCGGAGATTCCAGGAACTGAACGTTATTCCCAGAGGGAGAGAGAGAGTCGAAGCCACGCGGAACAGGGATCGCTTAATTAATTCCGATCAATCCATCCATTTGTTCGACGGCCTACGCGTTTCCGATGGCCGAACATATCATTTCTGTAAGAGAAAGAGAGAGAGAGAGAGTGAGAGAGAAATTGAGATAGAGAGAACGAGAGAGAGAGAAAGAGATTTGTGCTATGAAACTATGAGCCAGAGGCGCGAACGTATTTTCGAACGATAACAATAAATTTTTAGGACCCTTGCACAGGATTAACGTTACAGATTTAATGTGATACCCTTCGGGACGTTTTCGGGTACCTTCGGCGGACCGGAAGTCCTTCAGATTTGATGTGTACTATTCAGGGAGAACGTGTGGATTCTGAGACTGGTTAGAACACATTCGAAAAGACAATTTTAAAATTTTTTCCTACGTGTTTTACGCCGCAGACAAAATTTGCTTTCGATGTGTTTAGGTTAATTGGTACTTTCGAGATGCTCACCGCCATTTTAGCTCGAGGAGCAATGCAGTAGGGAAATAAATTGCACGGGTGTGGATTTTGTGGGATTACTTTGTTCAATAAAGATTGAATTATTATTCTTATTTTTTGCTTTCAAGTATTTTGAATTCTGAGAAGCTTCAATGTAATAGAT
Source organism: Halictus quadricinctus (assembly GCA_028454245.1). Classification (NCBI taxonomy): domain Eukaryota; kingdom Metazoa; phylum Arthropoda; class Insecta; order Hymenoptera; family Halictidae; genus Halictus; species Halictus quadricinctus. Next base: position 9,779,502 of record CM052115.1, on the reverse strand, counting down.
ACTGCTTGAACGTTGAACTAATTAGTAACAAAGTGGTAAATATATACTTGGCAAGTGTAGCGCATTTTTATAAAAATTTGTAGTGAAATTTATGTTTTTTAAATGTATGAAAATGTTTCGAAAAACAATTAACTGAAATATTTTGTGTATGAGCATTTTCTGTTTTTTAAAAAGTTTCTCTATTTAAGAGAGTAATATATCTTGCAACCGTCCCCCACAAAATTATAAGTTTCTCGTTTTTACGAGATGATGAAGAAAAATCCATGTTTGCAAAACTTCCGCAGTCAATTTATTATCCAGAGAGAACCAAGTCAAGGGAAGCTAAGATGGCGGCGAACGCGATCGAAAGCAATAAATCTCAGTCAGATTATACTTACATGCCCGTTGAAAGCGACTGTCGACAGAATCTATACGTATCTTTCCCGCAAAACTCTGAACTTATAACATGGTCGCCATTGGAACAAGAAACTTCCACGTTCTATTGGAAGACGTGAAACGAATCGACGGTATTCAATCGAGTGCAACGTTCAACCCTTCTGCGGCGGCTGGGTCAATCTCGACCCACACTTTATTCAGCATCTCAATTTTCTGTCGGAAATATCGAGAATCTTTCTTGTTCAGCTCGAAAACAGATCGATGCACGTTTGCAAATACACAGGGTGTCCCAATCGTGTTATACTTTGTTTAGAATATTCTTATGTCAGATGATAGTACAAAGCGTCATTCAATAAATAATTCTTAATAATTCTAATAAATTCTTTCGGATAGGATATAGTTTTGTGACTGAACAGTGAACGGGTTTATGAACTTGCAAATGCTTAGTAATTTTTGGTGAAGCAGTGAAGCAATTTTTAAGAAAAGTTTCATTTCGATAAAAATTCAAAATTAGCTCGACTTTTTAAAACAGCACCATCTATATTTTATTTTCACGTTCTTCAAAAGAAAGGACAAAATTTTTCAAGTGAAAAAGTTACAGAACAAGAGTCGCCTTTTAATATCAATTTTCTAGTTCAAGGTCACCTCAAGGTTACAGTATGATACATCATCGAACTTGTCTTGAAATCATCCACAGAATTGTTGACTTTTAAACCCGTAACATTGGCTCATCGAAAGGAAACTTTTTTGACAATTCTTAATAATATTTGTAGACCATTGAGAGCTGATCGATTTTTGTGCAAATCATTTTTTTAAATTCCAAATGTTACAATTTCTAAACCATTGAAAACTGATCAACTTTAGTTCGGAACCGTTTTGTTCAAACTACGGGAAGTGATTGAAAAATAGTTGGGACTAAATTTTGAATGAGCCTGTATAAAAATTGTTGAAAGCCGTCGTGAGAGGGTTAATTGAAACGTTGATCGGCCGATGTAATCCAACTTGACTCTGTCAGAACCACCGTGAACGAACGACACGTATTTTCTAAATGTACAAAGGTGTATATTACAATACTTGATTCGTAAACTGCATGTACATATTTGTCGGGGCCGCCGGAAGACACTTATCCGTGGGTGGCCCTCGAAAGAGATATTTAGCTACGACGACGAATTCGGGGGGAAACGATTATAAAATCTAGAACAAGTTAAAAACCATTGAGACGCTCCATATTTCTGTACCTCGAGGTATTTATTATTAATAAATTTATGATAGTCGGCCGGGCATCGAGAGTAACGTTATTGTAACATTATCCATTGAGTAATAGGCACGCGCTCAATTAAACCTAGCATGTAATTAACAAATAAACTCCGTTGAATAACATAGAGGTTTAAGTACAGGGAGGGTTGCAGCGGACTCAATTTTAAACATAATTCTACGCACGTTACTGTCACCGTCGAGTTGGCAAATCTTTCCTTTCCGCGTGTCGATGCTGTGTTAACGATAACTGTCGATGGAGGCGATTCTCTTGGACACGAACGTGTGCGAAATAAATCAAATGTTCTCAGTATATGTGTCTCTGTATTCGTGAAACTTTGTTTCCCCCGGCTATTCGTTTTTAGTTTGCATTTCATGGATGGAACAATACTAATCCAATTTTTGTTTTAATTATTTGTTAACGAAACTATTGCCAGCATATTCCTAACACTTTTCTGATTGAAACGAGTCCAAACATGGAACAGTTTCGATCATTTTTCCTCGTTTAATCCACGATACAGTAGAACCTCGATTATCCGAACCGTTCAATTTAAAACGATTCATATACAGAACGATTCAGAAGGATCCTGTACAAATAAACATAGATTCAATCTGAAATCGTAGCTAGGTAACTGTTTTATTACCCAAACACCCACGTTTTACTGATCAGTTCGGATAATAGAGGTTCTACGGTATCATGCATTAAACGAGTAAATACGAACCAAATTGCATCGTGTTTGGACTCATTTTAATCAGGAAAGCGTCACGAATATGTTGTTAAGAGTTTCATGAAAAAACAATGTAAAAACAAATCAGAAAAGGGAGCGGGTGGTATAAAAATTGTGACCCTGAGGGGAATCAATAAAGTATCTATCTATCATTGAAATATATATCCTTGCCCCTTCGGTTTCAAAATTTTCGCATATATCGAGGCATTACCGTAATTCCGGCAGCATGATTTCACCGTGGACGTGACTAGACAGCAAGTAAACGAATGTCCGAATAGTGATGGTACAATTACCGGCGCAGTAAATGGGACTTTGTTGTATTGTCGCCGGCCATTGTTATTCGATGGCTCGACGAAAATACAGCGACAATAATTATTTCGCGTTATTTACATTTATTTCCCGTGCAGCCGCTTGTGTCCTGATTGCACCGAAGGGCGCCGGATACTCGCTAAAACCAGCTGGCCAAATTAAAATATCCTGTTACCATGGAACCGTGGAACAAGGACACTGCTTCCGGTCCTCGGTTTTTGCAAAACTTTTTTTTCGCGGAAGAGAACATCGCCTCCTCGACGCTGTGAAACGAACAACGAATTTCCTCGAACAGATTTCGGAGCCGGAGCCTGTATAGAACAATCAAGTTTTTCATTTGTTTCGTAGCGGGAAATTCAAATCGCTGCGCGAACGGAGCGGAAAACAGCTTTGGACACGTGCTGAGAGCAAAAGTGATATTTTTATTTAATATCGTGACAGTAAGAAAAACTTAAGAGTGTCGTTTTACGTGTTTTAAGCTAACATGTGCAATTTTCAAAAATTTGGAATATTCTGTTTATTCGTGAGAAGAAACATTTTGGTTGCCTCGGTTTTGCACAATATTTGTTATAACAGTGGAACTTTTTCGAACCCAAAAAATCCTCCATCTCTGACTTGCTGTAACTTCGAGAAAAAAATTGGTACTATATTCTACCAGGGCTCGTTTTAAAGGGGAAAGCCACTTCTTTCTCGCCGTCAAAAAAAATTTCTCCGAAAACCGCTTGACACGTGGCAACAAAGCGAAAAACGAACCCCAGTGTCAGCCGCAGAACATTTTACAAATTCCAACGTTCCTGCAAAAAAGTGAAATTTTTAGTTACAGTTTTATCGCGCGGGCGGTTAAAATTGCACAGGAGGGTAGTTGTCTCGGAAAAACGTCGGAGCCGTCCCTAATCCAGGATAGCATCGTTTCACTAATCCCGGACCTTATTGTGCTTGTCGCGCAATTTATTCGCCGGAAGATTGTGGCGTCTCGCAATTAACGAACGAAGCCCACGAAAATAAACCGGCCATCTCGCTTTACGTATACAATTTCCGTCTTTTTCCTAGGACAGGTGAGAGGGAGGGGGGGGGGGGGTGCGTTTTTCCGTGCCCGTGGCTCGTAAAGACTTTTCACGCCCATAATGAAAAAAAAAAAGGAAAAACGAGAAAAACTTTTCACGCCCGCAGTCGTCGAGCACCCTTCCGCTCGGTTCGCGGCGATTTTAATTCGTTCAAGCCCGATAAAAGAGCAAGGAACAAGGCCGTACACACATTTCCCAGTGTAATCGTGTCCCGGGATGTTGTTAATCTCGCGTCCGTGAACAAATCGAATTGTCGCTGACTGTCTTCGACAAACGGGATCGCAAAGAATCATTCGCGATTGTCAACGTGGCGCCGATAAAAGAAGAAACCGTTGCACCGGTCCTTCGAAACCGTAAAAATCTGGAAGAAATTTATGTTTGTGTTAATTGGGATTCAATAGTTGCTAGATTGTCCGATAATTTGAGCGAAGCACTTACTTTTTTATAAAGAAATCGCCATGATCTGCGAATTTGTTAATAACTGCTAGAGTTTTCGAGACAACGACTCGTGAAAGTTTGTAGTGTTACTTCAATGTTGCATAAATACGACTGCAAAATTTCAGGTTGATGGGTCTGACCAGAATCTTGCAACAAATTAGCCTAAAAATTTGCACCAGGTTTTTCGGGTTCCGTGAAAACCGTTTGTCGGGCCGTGCGCGGTTTTCGAGAGCATAATCGCTACTCGCATGATTTCCAACGATCAACAGAAGAATAGGCTTCGTTGCAAATCGATCTGGACGCCTGTTTCCCTCGGTATCTTCGCAGGTTTCGTTTCGTAGGGATTTCCCGACAGTGCAAGAAGTCGAGCAAAAAGAAAATTGATCGATCATCTTAGATCGGCATCGTGCGCGTTTATGGCATTTTTACCAGGCGATTCCCTTTACACGTTCGTCCCCATTCAATGGAAATTGATCGTAGAGTCTCCGCCGGGGACGATAAGGTTTTAATAACGGAACTTTACCGGCGACCATTTAATACGATGAATGCCATCGAAACTTTTTAATTAGCGGAGTCGAAGTTTCGAAGTCTTCTCAAACGACGAGCACTCATCCTAATTTACGCGACACCGAGACCGGCAATTTGTTGCCCTTTACATTGGAAGAATTTCAATCAATTCTTCTCGATTCTGAAAATAGAGGCTGTGGACAAAAGGCTCGCGGGAGCTATTAATTAAAATTATCCGGCTTCGCCTTCGTTAAAATCTACATTGTTACTTTCATGGTACGATCCTTTGATGTCTCTAACGACGGGCGCGCAATTGAAAGTTCAAATAAATGTCATTTCAACTGTAGCAAGGTATCTGGGTAACGAGAAGATGATAAGAGTCATATTCGTGACATTTTTCTGATTAAAATGAGTCCAAACATGACGCAATTCGGAGCAAATTTGCTTGTATAATCCACGATTTTGTAGAACCTCCATTATCCGAACCGATGTCTGAATTTTCAGTTCAAGTTTGATCTAAAATGTACAAATTGATAAATATTTAATCTAAAACTGTAGCTAGGCAATTGGTAATAAATTCACATTCCACCGATTAGTTCGGATAATCGAGATTTTACTATATCGTGGATTAAACCATCATATGCGATACAAATAGTGTCGTGTTGGGTATCGTTTTAATCGGAAAAATGCCACGAATACAACAAACAAACTACCAAAAATTAACACGTACATTCCTGCCCGAAAAATGGCAAGAACAATGTTTTGCTTCCGAGTCACTCGTGACATCGATTGACAACACTATACTAGATTCGTCACTGCACGCGGATAACGAGCTGTGCCGCCATGAAACTCGACCCAATGATACACAAGACTATTGTTTACACGATCCAATTGGAAAAATGTCCGCAGGGTTGCCGACGCGAGAGAGAAAAATGCGTCTCCCGGCCTTTTCGTCCACAACTTGTTTTCAATTGGACTCTGCGATTAATTAATTAGTCGCGGGAGTTCATCCGGAATTATCGCACGGCTATCGTTCGAGGTTCTTGCATTGGGTGCTGTTCATTACCAAGGCTCTCTGCTCGTCGTACAGGGTATTAATTAATCATTCGCGACGAAGGCGTGTCCGAATCCAGTTCGAGCTTAAAGTCCAACACATGTTACGCCGCGACAATAGTCATTCGACATAATCTTCTCCTTTCGCTTACCATTTCTCGAGAACGAGCATCCGTTGGGACGTACTTTCCAAAATACGTACTAACACGTTCACTCTACCGTCTCACCTACATGTATACGGGTGATTGAATTATTCGTCCATGTTTAAACGTGAATTTTTGCGGTTAATATTCGTCGTACCAAATTCGATTGAGATCTGCTACTGTACATTTTAATATTTCAATTTTTAATTCATTAAATCAATTATCTTGACTTTGTGGAATATTATCAAGGTGTTGATAAGTCATTTTTCCATCGATTTTTGCAGGTCACCTGGCCAATTAATGGTCTTAAAAAGAGCAAGAAAATTGAAAAAACAATATAGGTGACGATAATGAGGAAGAATTATTTTTCCAACAATTTTTGCGAGTCACGCGGTCAATTAATTATTTCAATCGCAGCAGCAATTACGATCGTCAATGGCGACTACGACGAAGACTATTCAGTAATAAGTCAATAAAAATAGTCTCCGAAATAAATAAACGTGCTACAAATTGACGACCCAGGGGACGGTCACGTTCCACGTTGATTACGTATTTATAAAGGGCCGTCGATTCAACGGATGCTCGTGGTAAATTTAAATTGTAAATAGACGCATTGCAGATTTAAAGTAAAGCCAACGATAAGGGGGCAGGGTAAACGTGTATACAGAGAAAAAGGAAAAGGGGCGGGAGGGTGAGAGAAGATAAGAGAAACGACGGCTGGGAAAATGATAACCGATCGATGTGAAAGAAAGAACGCGATCTATTTTTCATTTCCGAAAAAATACTGTTCACGATGATCGCGTGAATCTGCGACAGCCGACGTTCGAGCTCGTTTCTAACTAACGTGTTGTGCGATTGATAGCATAACTGGCACACCATGAGTCCTGAAAATCATGCGGTACCGTATTATTAGACTGCGGATTTGCGATGTACTGTTATCCGTGATGCGATTATCGAATCAGCTGATAGAACTGGCTCGAAACGTCTTCACGAGACGATTAGGAAAACTAAAAATAGAAATCACTTAATACCAGCATGAACAAAAGTTAATTTTAATACCAAGTGATTCTAGCATTACATTTTAGGCAACATGATTTTTATTTGTTACATTGTGCCGTAATTTCGCACTGTAACTATGGAACCAGGCAAAATAACTGGTTCCAAAATTCTTTGAATCTCTTTATGAGAGAATTAATCAAATTGTGAGCATGAACAAAGTTCATTTTAATGCCAAGCGATTTTAACATTGAATTTTATGCAATGAAATTTGTATTTGTTACTTTGTGCCATAATTTGACACTGTAACCGTGGAACCAGGCGAAACAACTGGTTTCAAATTTGCTTATGCAAATGAAATTTGCAAATAAAAGTAAAAAAAAAAATGAAAAATGCAAATTAATGACATTGTAAGAATGCTTTTGTGAGTCCTGTTGCAATAGACATTGTAAAAATGTTTATGTGGATTCTAATGCAACAGAAACCTCGTTGTATCAAGATGAACGCAGTTAATTTTAACGCTGATTAGCAATAAAAAAAACCAATAAATATCTTAAGTTGCATTATAGTTTAACTCTACAACTGCGAAATTATTACCAGTCGAAATAATTAGTTTATTCTTCGCTCTACGATCATTGAAACTGTTAAATTGTCTTTATGACTTTTATTGTAACAGAAGTTCCACAAAATCGGAATAAACATTAATTGAAGCGTTTTGCAATTCCAGCGTTAAATTTAATTGAAAACTTTTATCTCTTCTGCCATACTATAATTTAACACTGATTTCAAATTCTCAATTGTATTTTCTAATTGTTACTAATATTCAGATTGTGGATCTCCGTGCATTTATCGCATGAGAATCTATACAAACTTGAAAATAACAATGTTACTTTATACTGTCTGAAAAGATCTTTCAGTAGACAATTTTATACTCATCTTGCGCTTTTCATAAAACAACCAATGAAAATAGGAATTTGCAGGAAGATCTGCAGTCTAGTGTCAATCGCCAAAAATCGAAATGGACACATTCCCGTTACTTTTCTAAGGTAATATAAAATAATAATTTCTAGTACTACATGACTTTAACGGTCAAGGGACAATATCGAATCGCATGATTTTTGGGGCGTTGTGTCTTATGGGACGCAGAATGCTAACAGAACCGAAATCACGTGTGCACAAATGGCGTTTATGGCAGACATTGTTGGGCATCATTCCGATGAAAGTAATTTCTCTTTTTGGTCACCGTTTCTAGAAAGTGATGTAGACAATTTTTATTTTATGTAAAAATATACATATATTGCATTACGTACAATTTCTCAATGAATTAATTTCTGTGGTTTCCATGATAAAGTAAAATTTAGTCACCTTAATTGCTCGGCACTTCCGGTCGTAAAGTAGGAAAATAATTTCCATTTGATCCTCCGTTCCCGGCAAATGAAAATATTTATTTTGCGCGAAGATGTTATTGTTCGAAGTATCCTGCTCCACTCTGGTTACTATTCATGCAAAATCTTGAACGTATTGACGTACAAAGTATTGCCCGACACTGCTGGCAAAGGCGCGTGACACACTCGGAAGACAAAGGTCGGGAAGAAATGTAATTTCTGCGAGTTCGGCCGGAAAGTTTGGCGCCGTCTCGGCGTTTTCTGGAGCCAGCTCGTCTCGAGCGGGGGTGGTTTTACGTCTTTCTCCCCCCCGCGTCGAAGAGGGGGATGATTCTCGAGGAGCATTTCCAGCTGGCGAGCGGCCGAGACGGCCCCTGCATTTCCCGTATTCCCCAATCGCGTCGCGTCGTCGCGCCGCGACGAAAACGTTTTGCCTCTTTTTTGACTATCTCCGTCGAGAAAACACTGTATATTGTATTGTATATTAACCGAACATTAATCGACCAATTTCTCTAAGCTTATACTTGGATCTAACGTTTACATAATGTGAAGGAAACCAACTTTTTCTTTTTCTTCGTCTATTTCAATGTAAATATTATACTTTTAGAGGATAGATTTAATATTGCTACCGGATGCGTAAATACCTTTGATTGCGATTACAACACGTCGTCTTATCATCGAGGGGCCTTTCATGTACGAGTAAACATTCTGTAACGACTACAGATGTATTATGGTAATTCATTCGATCGATATATTAAAGATATTTCAAATCGTACCGGCGCATCATCTTTTTCTCCCGTCTTATTCTTACAGGTAGACTGCGGATATTTATGCAATTTATTTTATGAAACACGAGCCAGCGGAAGGTTCATTGTTATGTTGTTTACAGTGTAGCAAAATATTGTGAAGGGTTGAAATTAATAATTATTTATCTCCTGATTCCTGCAATCCCATATTTTTATTTTGCTTCTCCAAGTTGCTTCCAGTGTGTAACTTTCTGATTCCTGCAATCACGTATTTTCATTTTGCATGAATATTCGCGCTCTGGTTGCGGGTAAGTAAATTGCAATCTTTTATTATTACCATTGCATATATGTTTATTTAGATCTTACAGTATAAATGTAGAAAATCCCTGTATTTTAACGTAGCATAGATTTATTGTAGGTTTCATCCTAGGATGGCGGACCTTTTTTACGATCACATAATTTATTTATACTTATTTTAAAGGGTAGTTTTTTGAGATGCTTTAGTCTCTTTATCGTTACTAATAGAACAGCTATCAGTTGAAATTAATCGACAAAAATTGAGTAATTAATTTCTGAAATATTTATTTTCATATTCTCTAAAAATTGACCCAGATATCCTAGTTTCTACAAAATAACGTTATTAATGAATCGATTTTAGAAAATATTAAAGACATTCCAAAGTTTCTGTTTGATATTAGAAAATTTATATTTAGAAATTCTGTAAATATATCTTGGAACATATTCCAAAGATCGCAAAGTTTTAATTGGATACTAGACCCAGAAAGTTTGTTTTTAAGCATTGAAATCTGAAACACCTGCAACCCACTAATGATATAAAATATGTACTTACAGGATAAAATTTTGCCTAGATTTTTCAATTAACCCAGGCACCGCTATACAAGGATTAAAAAGGATGGTTTGGGCATGTTGATGTTAGTTCTTCTTCCAGACAGTATCGTACAACTCGGTGCGCCTCTGCGAGAACGTCGGAATCTGAGCTCTCACTTCGTCCACGACTTTGAGGTCTGAAAAACAATACATAGTGCTAAATAAAAATTCTAGAACCTCTTCCATACGTTGAATACAACATTCCAAAAAACCTCGTATACACAATATATAAAAATTTCATGTAAACTTTGGCAATTTCACATTGCAATTCTACATGAACTAAATTTTAAGTTCCAATTCTTCAGAAGACGTCCATGTTTAAGCTGTAGCCATAGGAGAACACGTAGTATACAATTTTCTCTTTTCTTTTAAATTTTCAATTTCAGATCGTTTACAAATGGCAGAATAGCATCACCCTTAACGTGAAAAATGTGTCAAATTGACAGGAGTGACGGATGAGGGTTAATATCGTAGTAATCTGGCAAGCCAATAAATTAACAGGAACGGCTCGTGGAGCGGAGGGGTCTAAAGGGGCAATTACCTATATCGGCGACAAGCATGTCCTCGCCGGCATCCAGCTCGCGAAGAATCTCTCCCCAAGGGTTGGTTAGCTGGGTATGTCCCCATGCAACGTATCCTGGTGGAGAGCCGCGGGCCGGCGACACGCAAGCCACGTATAATTGATTGTCATTTGCCCTGGAACGTTGCAACAACGACCAGTGCAGCGGGCCGGTCGTCAGATTGAATGCCCCCGGATATATCAGCATCTGGCAACCTGGCCAACAGAGAAAACAAGGAAATATGAAAGCACCGAACTGCACGGTCCATTTACATTTACAGTAGTGCACGTTTAAGTGTCCGCATTCCGTCCTGAGTGGGAAAACTGTCTTCTGCGAATCCCTTCTCAGCTAAAACAACGCTTTTTATATTTTTTTTACCATGGCGCATATCACTAAAAAATTTGAAAAAATTCATAAACAATACTTATATTGATACATTGATACTGTAAAAATATAAATGGTGCCGCTCGTAAACTTCAATGTGAAATTTGCATTTTCCCATTTTTTTTATAGAGGTTTTTGGTTTTTTACAACCAGGATTTTCAAGTTGAAAATCCGAATTTGTTGCAGTGTATGTATCTGGGTGTTTGATAGCTGTTCGATTTTTCGTCAGAATTTTCGCATATAACTGGAAGAAATAGGCCAAAAATTAATCGCTACAGATTTAGCAAGTGAATGAAGATGTTAGCATCTGGGAATCTGGCGAACGGTGGAAATAGGAAAATATGAAGACACTGAGACACAGAACTCCTCGGATCACCTGTCCACCTTGTTCCTCGATTTACTTTCAACCCCCCGGATACGAGGGACCTGATACCGAGGCAATCACGTCCCCATACTTTACCCTGTATGTACCCTCTCCCACCAAGCTTGGACTCGACGCGAGATTACTTCTGTACCCAATCCTTTTTCCTTGGACCTCTGGGGTTATTTTGCCGATAAGGCGAGCCGTAAGCTCCTGCGATTATTTATTTGGTTTGTGCTGTAATAGTCTTGTAGGAACGAGTAAGGTAATTGAAATTGATTTGTGGTGGCAGAGAATGCTTTATTAATTGTTCCTTCTAGGAAATGATGCGTTGTAAGTGGATCTTTGTGCAAGATAAAAACGCAATACGTATACTGATAACAGAGTCCAAGAAAAATGATATCTTTTATTTTTTGTTTATTTTTTGAATAAACTATTTTTCTGAGCAGTTGAATTTTCTGCGACGTACCTTTGTTCCTGTATAGACGTGCCATTTCCTCAAACCGGATGTCATAGCAAATTCCGATGCCTATTTTACAGCCCTTCGCCTCGAACGTGGTCAAAGAGTTTCCAGGACTGAGGCAATCGCTCTCGCGGAAAGTCATTTTTCCTGGAATGTCGATGTCGAATAAATGCATCTGGAAACAAAAGGCAATTTATTTAAAGGCTACCGCGAGTCAATTTATAATCCTGCTACTAGTTTTAATTTACTCATTTAGTCGATACTTCTAAGAACGTCCAGCTGTGATTAAAATTAATCATGTAATTAAAATATTAAAATCTTCTAAAGAATTGTTCTTTAAACAATCTTGTAAACAATTGTTCTGCAATACAGTAGCGAAAACCAGTGTACAACAATTTTGTTCAGGTCAGGAGAGATCCCAGGATACTATTACAGGGTTGAAAATATGTAAAAGAAAATTGATGCACAAATCTTCGAAAATATCCAGCTTACGGGGATTGATGCGTTTGTTTCAGTGTTTTCCGTAATTTATTAAAAACGGACATTGGCAAAATCGCTTGTAACAGCGAGAATTGTTTACCTTCCTGTGTTTGGCCACTAGAGTCCCGTCGGGAGCCCAAACGGTGCATGTGTTGTATAATTTATCGGATTTTCTTTCGGGTATTGTACCACCGATGACGTAAACATTATTCTTCCTGGCCGCATTCGACAAAGCGACGCTCGTTTCGCCGTCTGGAATGCTTTCCGCATACTTTGGAAAATGCGCTGCGTTCAATAAAATATAAATATAACAAATTACCCGTTTGTCTCTGCATTCGTCATCCATGTTTTCTTAACCGAAGCAACATACTTCTATTACGCGATAGCCAAGGTCAAGACGAGTTCAACGATCTACTACACCATGACCCTCGCGTAACCTTGAGCTTCATAATTTTAAAATATTGATTTTTCCAGAAGCATAAGCATCTCATTTATTATTGATAAAAGGAAGAAATATGAGGAGGAAGATATGGTAAAATTCAATGGAGTATTATGATGAACGACAAAGTTTTCTCAAGGTCACATTTTTCGAGATTTCAAGGTCACCTATGTTTTTGTAAATGTAGTTTTATTAGTGTCATGCGGTAGCCGATTGAATTATCGATACTCACTAATCAAAAGCATATTTAAACTATAAAAATTAATCTAAAAGTCTGTCTCTTCGATGCAGTTGATATATCTTTAAAAATTGCGCTACAATTTTTTACCATAAAAACAATGAAAGAGCGAGTAGTCTATTGTTATTCTTATGAATTAAACCACCCCCTTGTGGCACGCGCGAGAGTTGAACCGACGGGGTGTGCAATTTGTTCGAGCAATCTTTTAAATAATTTTCGGAGTGGAATTATCGTAAAAGGTGGCAATAGAATGTTATTACATGTTCCATACGGCGAGTTGAAGCATTCGGGCAGTGCAACAATATCAGCGTTTTGCTGTTTAGCGGTTTCGATAAAAGAAATTGCTCGTGCCACGTTCACCGATTTATTTTCGCCGACTGCGAGCTGAACTAGCGCCAAACGGAATGCTAAAAAAGTATGATTATTATTACACGTTATTCGCGAAACAATTTTCAATATCTTCATTATAATATTCCAAAAAGGAGTAAGCGTACATACTCGACATTGTTCGGAACCCTTGTTTGACGATGTTGGCACATAACATGATACTTTTCGAGGTTATGTACGCTTACTGCTACTTTATCAGGCATTACGTAAACCGTCGCCAGATATGTAAATAAAGAATTATACGAAATATATCAATCACTCTCTTGCTTAAAACGCAGTTTCGCCTTAAACAAATGGGAAAATGGAGACAACTTTGTAAAAATAAGTTTTATTACAAAATGTATATAAACAAAATTGTACAGTTCGTCACGAAAGTAAAACAACGGGAGTTCCCGCAAAGTATTATCGTCTAGTGGACGATCGAGACCTTGACCTATCCCGCTTTTTGTGTTTCCGTTTGTCCGTGTGGTCTCTCGACTTCCGGTCTCTGGTTTTCTCCCTTTCCTTATCTTTCTTTTTGTGTTTTCTGCTAGACCTCTCCGGCGAACTGTCTTGTTTCTTGTGCTTTTTTGATTTCTTCGATTTTTTTGATTTATAAGAATCGTTGCTGCTCGATCTGCTTTTTCCTCTTCTCCGCCTCTTTCCATGATCGCTATCGTCCTCGCTCTCCGAATGTCTTTTTCTGCTTCTCGATTTTTTATCGTCGCTTTTACTACTTTTCTCTTTGTCGTGTTTTTTCTTACGTTTTTCCTCAACGAAGTTTTTATCGTCTTCGTCGCTGCTTTTGGAATGCTCGGACGAGCTCGATCGCTTTTTCTTCACCAATTTAGGCTTCTGCTCGTTAGACTCCTTGTCTTTGTACTCTTCATATTTCTTCGCGTCTGAAATTAACACCATAAAATACTAAAGGCTAAAATCTCGTATATTTATTGCGGTCCTAAAGCAATGAGAAGGGACTTTTAAAAGCATATTTTCAGCCAAATAGTATGTAAAATTTTTAGATCTCGTACACCACTGATTCTACAATTTAAAACATTGTTTTAAAAGTCCCTTGACTAAACCCAGATATTCATACTAACTTAGAACTTTAGCGTTCTTCGTGTACTCCGACTTGGTCACAGGCTGCACCATGAATTCGCTCACGGATATAGTGTTTCCTCCAATAGCCAGCTTTATTATAAGTCGTCCCGCATCGTCGTCAAATCCCTCAATCTGGCCATAATTATTACTCTGTTTGCCAGCTATGATCTTCACGAATGTACCTTTCTCGATTTTCAGCTCCTCTTCCTGTTTCTTAGTGTCTTTAATTTCCTTCTGCAATGCTGCTTTGTCAGCGCCCAACCCCATGCCTTTAGGACGCAGCTCTGGTATCGCAACAGACACCATTCTGTAACAAGGACATTCGATAGCTATAAAATATAAATGCATAAAGCAGTGTCGATTTGAACTAAGACTCGTACTTTTCGTTTTTACCAATTCCTTTGCCAGGCTGCCATCCCATTCCCCTCAACATTGCCATTCCGAAAGCATCAACAGGAATTTTCTCGTAGTCCTCTAGCGTTGACTGAAAGGAATAATATCCATCGTAGTACAAATAATATCCCGCTGAAGCATAATTATAAAATTGTACCTGTTCTTGACCTCGTAGAGACTCTTCCTCCGCTATCGGCAGAGTCAGTGCTTCTGTTTGAGTCCCCTGATTATCGTCAGACTTTAAATCTGCTATGATCTCCTTCGCAGCCTGTTCTTCCAAGGTAATGACTTTATTCTCATTCTCCTCCAGCGGTTCCTGTTTTACTTTAACAATATCTTTTGGCAACGCATTGCCATTGGTCAGCTCTGAAACGTCTTCCTGTTTGATTTTTATTGTATCTTCCTTTGCTACCTTGTGTTCGAAAATATCGGCGTCGATTTTATTAACAATTCTATCGTGCCAGGTTTTCGAACCCAACATCGGGATGATCAACGGTTCATCTTTCTTCTCTACTTCACTGTAATAAAGAATTATTTAAATGGTTTTTCATTCGTGGATCCGATGTTTGGTTAGCTTTATAGGTTATGTTGGCGTCGTAAATTTGGAAAAAATGCGACTTACCCTATTACTTTGATAGCCTTCTCGTCGAGACACTCTATATAATCGACTTTCTTCGTTTCTTGAGGAACATTAGTTTTCAAAACGGGCTTTTTAATGGATTTCGCGAACCCGAACGAGATTTTCTTCCCTTCTTCTGCCATTATTCCGTTTCGATGACACGGATTTCTCGATAAACACGTTCAAACCATAAATCAATGGTCACTTAAGTTATTTACATTGGTTTAACACCACATTCCATTCAATCGATTAATAAATTAACTGCAACATTCTACAATCACGATCACTGCCTCCGAACGTTTGGAAAACACAACGACGAAGGACCACTAACTTATTCGTAGTAAGATTGACACACTCTTTATTGAAATGAATAGGAACTGGTGGCCGCGTTTACATGAACGAGAGCGGGACATATTTCCATTGGAAGCGGAAGCTGATAGGCTATTTTTCTTAAGTTACTTTACAATAATTTCTTTGCTTAAAAATGTTTTTTTTAAATTGTTACTTAAGTAAAAAATATATTTTTGCAAACTAGTAGCTTAAACTAGTTCATCTGATGGAATAATTACAAAAAAATTGTATTATGACGATAAAAATTATCGGTAATTATTTTTTGAAAAATTGTATTATTTTTTAACAGAATTGTTTGTACCTGGTATAAATTACTGTAGATTGTTAAAAAAAAATGAGCAATAGAGCAATTTAAGAACAATTTTAGAAGTAGCACCAGGTGTTTTCTAAAGAATTTTTCAGAAAGGAACTAGAAGTTTCAAGAATTATTTAAAAAAAAAAGAAGGAAAACTTTTGAAAAAATTTTATGTAACTTCCAAGGGATCAATGTTGAGGATAAAAAAGGTATTTACAAATACAGTTATAAAAAAATTAAAATAAAATAATTAAAGAAAACTTGAGAATAATTGTTCAGCAATTTCTACATTTTTAGAATGGCCTTGATTTTTGATAATTGCTATCTTTTGATAGTTGCACACAGGTTTTCAAAGAATTTTTTTTTATTTTTTTATTTCTAAGGACCGAGAATTTTGTATACTTGATCTTGCAACTATGTTGATTCTACTCTACCCTAATTTATGCACCGCAGCGCGTGACTTTACCATTATGCACTGTGTCGTTCGCAATTTATTTGAAATCAGTCTACTTACAGACCAAGTTCATTATCCCAACTTTGTTGTACTCTGGAAATAGCAATATATAAATGTAATTTAATTACTGAAAAACGTTTCTTCGGTTAATAATCATTTTTTGAACTTCCACAAATTTTTCGTCTTTCAAGAATATTTATAGACAGCAATGAGCTCTGACTTAATTTTAAAAAATTGAAAAATGATTCCATAAAGAAATATTTTCAATTTATCAAAACATTGGAAGTATTCCACTCGACTAGCAGTAATTTTGGGAAAATCTTTTCCACAGTAAAACATTTTATTTTGGGCTACCCTAGACATATAGAATCAACAAATCGACACTAATTGTATGTTTGTATGGACCCGGTATTTGTACAATCAATAATACAGACAATAGGCAATCCAACAATAGCTGCAACATCGTATACATAAATACACACACCCATACACGCACACACACACGCGCGCGCAGGTTGTGTTAATTTTCCCCTTTCATTAATTAAGCTATATCGCTTTAATTCTGTTGCGATACTTCATTAACTGGGGTAGTAAATAATTATTTATTGGAGCAATTGGACCAAAATAATTCTTCAACGAATTTACACAATTACTACTTTGCTCTGAACATGATTAATCAACCTGTACAACTAACAACCTGAACAAAATGAATAAATCTGCAAAATTAACAACCTGAAAAATGGGTAAATCTGTAAAATTAATAGCCCGAACAAGATTCCTAGATCTATAAAATTTGGAAAAAATAATGGGAAAGTCACGAAAATAATTTTTTGGTCGCATACTAAAAGAACAAATGTCAAAGACAAATTAGCTTGGTGTCTGGAATGTTTTTAGGAGTAACTGTAGTGGACGCATCTCGGTTCTCTGGCAGCGCTGAAGGAGGAAGTCATTCTCTTATCTTTCGGTGCAAGAATTACAGTTAAAATCAGCGACCAGTTGAGGACAGTAGTCACGGCTTGTGGGTCGAAGTGTTAGCGTGTTTCAGAAGCGATGGGACTGAGACTTGCTCAACAACATAGAAAATATCTCCATAATCTCCGATTTTTGAAATACCACTTATCTCATACGTGTTAAGGGTCTATGTAGTTGACAATCTCAAAAAGACATGATTTTTAGGAATTTTTCAGAAAAATCTAATGATTCTTTTTTATTAAACCTATTTTTTTAGAAAAACAGGTTCCTCAGATTTTCCCCAAAAAACTCCTGAAGACCCCATTCTTCCTGATTATTAACCAGAAATGATTATTTTATTCAGACGACTGCGATGCAGTCATTTTTAAAGATTTTGCAACAAAATAATTCCCACAAGTACCACAATCTATTTCGAACAACGTGTTCGATGAAAAGATAGGTTCGTCAGATTTTTCCGAAAAAATGCTGAACATCCCGTTTTGCCTCCAGCTAGTTAAGCAGGCATAACCCCTAATATCGATTTCGACTTGTTCTAGTGTTAATGAGCAGGTCGTTGAATTTGTCCCACCACTAGTATGTAGTCGCAGGCCTCCAGGTAGAGGGGTTAGCGTGTTTTAGAGGCGACAACAGCACGGTATGCAGATACGAAGCCAGGGTAAACCGGGAAGCCGTAGTCCGCGGACCATAGTAATCGTAGCAGCTCCGAACAGTCGACGACATTCGGAAGCCGCGGACACTCTGGAATTCAGGTAAACGATTTTTCTCTCAGACATCGCACAGACATTCATTCGATAGCTCTTCCTCCAGCTTGAACGGCAGTTTCATTGACTGCGTCGATCGTATGTGGGTCATGCGGTTCCTCATCTGCAGCGGGTGATCAAATTAATTCAGTCAAATCCATTTTCAACATTTAAGTGCCCGGTCTTCGTAGATTCGCGATAAGGTAGAGTGACTACATTACCGGCAAAAAATGGTTTTACGTGCCTCAAGTTTTCGTCCTTATAAAATAATATTTTGACGCTGGTAAAGGGCTCATTCGAAAGAGAAAGGTTCAATCTAGTGCGCGCTAGTCAGGAGCTGCCGAGATTATGGAGATATTTGGTAATATAAGCGTTAGAAGTAGGCCAAAAATTGACGATCTGCATGCCGTGGAATCTAAGCATTTTTATGCCATTGGATGAGTTTTCTGGACGAAATAGAGAGCAGCGCCCAATAGAAAATATCTCCAGCTACAAATTGAGTTATATTTTGTCTTGATTTTCTGTGAAATAAAGTCAAAAACTTGAAGCACGTTTCTGGCGTCAGAATTCACAATATCGATAATACAGAGCAAAAAATGTGACAAGTTTATGTGAATGTGAATGGAAATTGTTAATTAAAAAGTCACGTGACTATCCCGGGCCCTTAAATCTTGAAAAATCCATTTTATAATCGCGCGGTGAACAGGCCGCGGGTATTTATATAAAAATCTTCCGAATCGGTTGTAGAAAAGAGACGTTAAATAAAAATTGTATTTCTTCTGTTAAAAATTTTGTTCAGATGGAAACAATGCAACTGTTGAAATTCTTCTAATGATTTTATAGTGTTTTATGTTCTAGTCAGTTTTGCATTAATTCATAAAATTCAATGATTAATGGCATAGTCTACGGTGCTGTTAAATATGCACCTGTAATTTTCAAATACTTTATATTGTTAACTTGTGGTTCTAATACTTTGATTACCCACTGTAGAAAAACATTTACCAAGCAAGTTATCAGAAATCCATCTTACGTTTAATTTCAGTTTCTGTAAAGCAGGCCATCAAAATTTACATTTGCACAAACGCCTGCAATCTAGCTATACCTTTTCGTTGTTATTAACAATTTAAACGCTCACAGGTTTGTTTAGTTATTATCTAGCTATAATTAAAGACCTGGGTGCAAGAACAGGGTAAGTCCAGATTTTGAAGATTCTATAAATCTTATATATTTCAAACAATAAACAACACATAAAAATATGTAGGGCTTGAACAAGTACAATTTTATCGCAAAATGGACTTGTCCAGCTTTTGAACGAAGGTCTCAAATTATTATTGCTTAAATTATATTTGACAAATGAAGTTCCTTTATCATAACCAGGTGCCTTCCAATTCTCCAAATCCTGAAATCTAGTTTCATTTCATTTCAACAATTTGTTTCATCTCAAAAAATTTACTATACTTTTCATTTCGAAAAGTACATTATACCATCATCATCCTCACTTTCGTCGTTCACAGTACTCCACACTTCATTTTCCATCATCCAGTCTCATTGCCAAAATCGCACTCCCAAAGCAGCAATTACGTCACCACCGAAATATAGTGGGGAATTAAAACGGTCCACGGTTTAACTGTAAAACGGTGACCATAATCGCGCGATTGTGATGCTAACGGAGAAGATCTTGCAGCCGATTTGTTCCGCTAAGAAGTTCTATCCTTCGCTTCCGTGTTCTCGTTCTGCGAATGCAAGAAGCTATGGTTCTTGGGAACTTTTGCTTCGATACGGTCCATCGATTTGTAAACTAAACGACGATCAATCGGTGACAATGCTACCGTTTTTGTTTTCTCTAATATCAATGGGATAGATAAACGGTTCCATAAACTGTTTTGCTGTTTCGTCGTGTCTAACTTCCCGATAAAGATTTTCAAGAATTGTTTCTGGAGGAATTAGGGGACCCTTTTTTAAACGAGTAGATTATTTGAAAGTATATAGATTGTACTAATTCTAGAAATTTTTTCGTTGCAAAATCTTAAAAAATTGCTGACTGGCAGCATCTCTCCTTAAGACAGAGAAATAAAAGAGCCATTTGGGAATTTTTTTTAGAAAAACTAGGGGACCTTTTTTCAAAACGAGTACGTTGTTTGCAAGCATATATATTGTACTAATTCTAGGAATTTTTTCGTTGCAAAATCTTAAAAAATTGCTGACTGGCAACCTCTCTCCTTAAGACAGAGAAATAAAAGAGCCATTTGGGAATTTTTTTTAGAAAAACTAGGGGACCTTTTTTCAAAACGAGTACGTTGTTTGCAAGCATATAGATTGTACTAATTATAGAAATTTCGCTGTAGAGGATTTCAACAAGAAAAATCCGATAGAATTTTCCAAAAATCGACTCCAAATGTGTAACACAGAAAGTCGACAGTATATTTGCAGTCAGTAGGAAACAACTAGTGACCAACGATCGACATTTCGAGGGACCCATTGTCATTGAAAATTTCGCAACCGGAATCGGTATCGACAGAATCATGCGGTGCGCGGGGTGCATTGAACTTGTACGCGCTCTCTCGCATCGTATCAACAAGTTGGATTCTAGTTCGATGGCACCGTAAATGTAGTCGAGTGAACAATCGCTCGCGACCGGATCTACGTGTTGCCCGGAACTCGGTGTATAATACCACGGAAACGGCCTGGGAAATTATATTTGTTATGGGGAATCGGACACTGGCCGCCATGCCACCCGAGGACGATCTCATCTGACCGCGCGTGGCTACCGGACGGAACGGTCATTAAACGTCTGTCGCATAGTGTTCCTTTTTTTTTCATAGTTCTCCCTGCCTTCATAGTTCAGTGAAAGCTTCGGCTGGCATTCATCCTCGATACAGTCTGTTGACAATTGCAGCCGCGCGCGACTATTTTTCTCAAAAACCTACAATGTGCTCACACAGACTCCATTTGTGAACTCACACCTGGTCCACTGTCTGAAGAAGCACAGATTTTTCTGATTTTTTTCTGGAAAATTTAGGGACCTGTTTGAAAGTATATAGATTGTACTACTTGCAGGAATTTTTTCGTCGCAAAATATTAAAAAATGGCGGAGTAACAGACTCCCTCGCAGAAGCTTCGTTCTCGCAATTTTATCTATGGGGTGTTTAGGAATTTTTTTGGAAAAATCTAGTGGGTTTTTTTCTAAATGATTAGGTTGTTTGAAAGTGTACAGATTGTACTAATTGTAGGAATTTTTATGTTGCAAAATCTTCAAAGTAGACTTGTAAAATAATTGTCCTCTGCAAGCTTACGATCCTTCTAGTATTAAGGTATCATACTGCTTCCAGATTTTTAGAACAAAGAAAGGGAATAATAATTAATAATAATTTTTAGATAAACAATGCGGCTGCTCCTCTTTCAACTGTACCCGCTACTGTTCTTCCTGACGGGTATCGTCGCATCAGGGATCGGCAAAGCGTGGCAGGTGCTGCCATACGCGACTTATGCTTGGGCCCACCCATCCTTGCCACGATCAGACTCCACTGCGTTTGAAGTTCGCAGCGTGAGCGGCGTTGGTCGTCTTGATTCTCCAGGAAATGCTCAAACGGATCTCAAACACGACAAACTCGATCTCAACGCCGAGCAAATAGAACCGAACAGTCTTCCGGCGCCTTGTTTGCTCGGTCACAAGCAGCAGGATAGATTCCAACGAATCCTGTTGACTCCTGACGATGAACAGAGGAACAGAGATGAGTAAGATATGCAGAGAAAATATTTATAGTGAAACATAACAAAAAAAAATTCGTTCATATCAATTTTAACGAGCATCTATGTCAGTGAGACAATTGACAATTGCTCCAAAAATTGGCGAAACCATTTTGTTTACAATAATTTTTTTACGAAATTCTTATTGGCGTATCCGTGGCATTTTCCTGGTTAAAATGAGTCCAAGCTCGACATAGTTTGGAAGATGATTACTCGTTTGATTGAGGATTTAGTGGAACCTCGAATATCCGAACCAATTCGATGCGATCTATCGGACAAATCAATAAAGATTTAATCTTGCATTACAGCTAGGTAACTATTCTATTATCCCAACATGTATGCACTTGTAATTAGTTCGGATAATCGAGGTTTTCCGGTATCGTGGATTGAACAAGTAACAATGATCCAAATCGTGTCGTGTTTGGGCTCATTTTAATCAGAAAAGTGTCACGAATATGTTAGCGCAGGTGTCATAAAAAAATCACATGAAACAGAAAAGTGTTTTGACAATTTCAACCTCAACATTTTTTTCAACGTTTAACTTTCAATTTTTTTATTGAACGAACCTGATTAGTTAGATGTTCTTGAAGTTCAGGGTCAAAACAGACTCAGATACGTTAGAACAATATTAGAGCACACATTTTATACACTCTTTTCTACTATTCTCGTCCAGAAATCGAGACAACACAGACGACTCGGAGATCAACGATAGGATCTTCCAAACGGGGATCATGATGACAGTCCTTCGGCCCGATGACGGCCTTGGAGGCATCACAGCCAACGCAGGTGGTGGCGTGTCAAGGGTCCGAAGGGATGCAGACAACGAAACAAAAATGGAGCAAATCGCAACCACGAAAAACGTCCGAGAAGGTCGCATGAGTTCTCCGGAGTCTTGGTCCTCGCAATCATTGTCCGTCGAGTTTCCTCATCGAGGCTTGGATCAGATGATCCAGCAGACAGAAGAGGACGAAGAGTCGCCTAATTCGAGAAGCTACCAGACTCGCAGAGCTGACTTCGTTACCAGTCATCATAGGCGCAGTTATGATCACAGGGACCCTAGAGACATGCCTGTGTCCAGAGGATACGATGACTATGATTATTATAGGAACATGCCTAGAGATCGGGAGTATGATCCTCTGGTTTATCGGAGGAGGTATAGTTATTATTATCCTGATCGCTACCGAATGGAGAGGAACTACTATATGCATGTGCCTCAGGAAAATTCTTATTACTATGACAGGTAAAAAAATATGATTCAGTGCAGTCAATTTAGATTGATACTCATTACATTACCTACTGAAAATTATTTGTTCATTCCCGAGTCCCTAATTTTTAATTATTCCTGAACTGAACGAATGTATGGAACGAATAAATGTAGGTGGTACAGTTAAGTGTCTCTAAAAATTGTAGTGAACGTCTGTGAAGAAGAATGCATGGAAAACCAAGTTCTTCTCAATGCTCTATAGCATTCTACAAACCTAACACAGTGTACTATACTTCACCAGATACAGAGACGAGGACCTGGACCTCTACAGAGGCCCCAGACCAACACCAAAACCAAAGAGGATCATCTATTACGCGACACTTCCTGAAATAGTCCGTAAACCCGTGGACCTGAGGAACTACCCCAGACCCTACGAACCTCCAAGGACACCAGGGGCCAGGGACAGGACCTACAAACGCATTCCTGGGAACGTTGATCCCAGTGGTTACCGTTTCAGACGACTCTACGATGCTTACGACTCCTATCTCAAGAGGTCCAGCTTCGACAGGCCTTATTCCTACCCTGACGAGGAAGCTAGACGCAAGATGGCGATAGAGAGTCTCAGGAATAACGAGCCAATCGATCAGAGCACCGACAGGAAGCTGGCGAACCAGGTGTCCGTCCGAAACGATGGCAAACTGCCTTGGCCAGTGCAGATTGGAACCGAAGTCAGCGTTAAGGATGACGACAGAGTCCCTGGCAGGAAAATCTATGGGGACAGTAATGGCTATGAGAGATTCCAGAGTGCTCAGCTGCAGAAGGCGCCGGATGCCACCGGGTCCAGCGAGCTTCAGAGCGATAATTGAGAAATGGTTGTTTGAGTGGTTCTTTAGTATGCGATTGGGTTGCATTCTGAATCGACTTGGGGGTTTTAAGGGGGTATTCTGGTTTTCGCAAATTTCTAGGATTTTTTTCAGAAGAACTATCAAACCTTTTGCATTGGGATTTTGCATACATATTTACTGGTATTTAAAGCACACGTGTAATTTGTTTTCAGTAAAAATAATCAAAATTACATCAGTTATATATTTTTTTATAGAGTGTGTTCTGAAATACATGGGTCGACAGTCGCCATAATTTCAGTCTTTTCTACTGATTGGAAACAAACAAATGAAGTTGTTTATTAATCAGTGTGAACGTAGTGAACGAATAATTTTGCGAATTTGTGTAGAGTAATATGGGATTAAAGTTAATTAGGAATTACCAAGTTGATTCATTTTTCAATTCGATCAAAGTAGTCAATTCCGAGGAAGCCTTTTTCTGATAATTGTTCACTTTGATACTCTGTCTTTTTTATTATTACTAGACTGCGGGTTTTATGCATTTATCACTTAAAACGAATGAATAAAACAAGCTGTGGAAAAAAGAGAAAAATTAAATAATGGTAAAAGTATTTTTGTCTCCAAGATAATCAAAAGAAACAATACACTTTTATTTTATTCCTATTTTTTACGATTAGCTTAGACAATTTTGATTTTGCATAAAAATCCGCAGTCTAGTAATGTTTATTGTACTATTGTGATCTGCGGAGTTTCCGTCACCTTTCCTAAGCATTTATCGCTATTTATAACTCGTGCGACTTACTCGCGGTACTTTAGCCCCATTTATCGATGATCGTCGTTCGAATTATACTTACCATAGGAACATAATCGCATTTTTACTACCAAATACATTCTTCTAAAACATGTACTCGTCCACTTTTCTCCCAAAATCAAATTCTTGTGCATCAGGGGGTTTAAAGTTGTTTTCTTCACACGAAAAAAGTGTTACAAATAGAAACAATAATACATTCAATACGAAACCATTAATCAAAATATTATACCGTACACTTGTTCCTTAATATACAAGCGAACAATTTAGAAAAATGTTTATTTAAAAATTTCGTTTAAATTGCCGTTCGTAGATCCTCCATTACGATTTCAGTCTTCTCGTTGCTTTCTTCAACAAAAACTTTGACAGATTTTCAGAAAAATTTGTCTTCGTCAGTATGCGGTTCAATTCCAATGTCCAGGTATTAACCTAGTTTGCAAATGAATTTGTTGTGGACGTAAGATTGTTGGAAAAATGAATGTACACGGTGTTTATTAATTATCTACAATAACTGCGACGGTATGAGCATTTTTGTTGTATGTTGCAACTACAGTCTCGATGTATGTAAAAAAGGTGTGAAAACTTTTTTGTTTTGCATTATATTTTTACGAAACTTTTACCGACATATTCGGGTAAAAGCTACAAATATTTCATTTCGGAAAAACTCTACAAATATGTTATTACTAATTTTAACAATTGAATTTGAAACTTTGGACTCTAAAATTTTAAGAGTAGGTATTCAATTTGATTTAAATGAAATTTTAGGTTCACAGAAAAGTTTCTCATGCCATCACAGCTACAGAGAATGATTAACTAGCCTGTGACAAGCAAAATATACTGAATTTAATGATCAAGCTAATTTTCAAGAACAATTTACCGAGTTAGGTGTCTTTCCATTGATGAAGCCTGATAATTCTTCTGGTGTCATGTTGAGAATATTGCACGCGGTTTTCTGAGCCTCTTTTTCACTAGGCTCATCCGCTTTAGGATTTCTCTGCTTCTCGTAGTCGCTTTGAGAGTCGTAGAGCCTCCTCAAGAAGTCCTGGAATCGTTAAAAAAAAGAAGAAAATTGAGAATAAAAATCCTTCTCCACAAGTCAGAATTTATTTCTCAATTTTTATAAATAAATATATTTTCGTTTATACCTTTACGCTCTTCAAATACTCCACGTTCTGATTTTTCGCGGCTGATAATTTCGTTGTCATTGATTTAATAGTCTCTTCATAGTTAGCTCTCATGTTTTCAACCTTCTGTTGCACTGCGTCGTCGAACTTTTTACTAGTTTGCGTTTCGGACTAAAAATAAGACAAAAAACATGCAGAATCAATATTGCATTCTGTTTTTTATTGCATCAATCAATTTATGTTTACATATTTATCATTTGATAAATTTATTTAAAATGTTCAAATTGGCAGGAAAACCAGTGGACATTATTGAACATTTATTGTAATTCAACAATACTTCCTTTATTAATCTTTCGATCACCGTTATTGTTTCACTATTTTCATCCATTACTCAACTATTACGAATATTTTAGTAGTATAATTAGTATTATTGATTAGATATAGTTAGTATTACAGCTCTGTTCCTTCGAATCGAATATTTTTATCATTTGAAACTTTTCCTGTTATAAAAAATAAACAAGATATTGAAGAAGCTCAAATTAGGTGTGACAACTTTGTAAATTTTTTTGTCAATTAAGGCGTTTTATAAAAATTTATAATGTGTTAAAAGACCAACTTTGTTTAATACTATTGATTGAAATATGTATACCAGTACCTTTTCCATGTCAGTCTTCGATTTCTCGTTGTGAGAAAGTAGTTTGTCCTTTTCGCTGTTCAAAATGGAGATCTACGGAACAATGCTCATTAACAAGAGAAAATATACCCATGAAATATTTAACAATTTTCATTTAGAATATCCACCTTGGCTTTCAGTTGCGAATTATTAGACTTCACGGCTGCAATCTCGTTCTGCAAATTGCTGATTTTCGACAGAAGTTGGTTCTTCTCCTTGTTCAAGTCTGCCAACTGGCTTTTGTAGCTATTCAGCAAGAACCCCTTGTTGGCGTTCGTTGATTCCGATCTTATCAACCTAAATGATTCAACTTATTAACTATCATTCTAGATGGCTCAACGGTTTCATTACACGGTGAACACACTTGTTTCTCAGCTGTGTGATCATGGTAAAGTCCTCGTCCGCCTTCTTCTTCAAGTTCGTCAACTCCCTACTTCTCTGCATGTCTCTATAGTGAACAGCGTTGCTTTTCTCGTGGTTCTCCTTGCTGATATTGTTCTGCACCCATTCCCGAGTGTCCTCGATCCTCTTTCGAAGCTCCAGGTTCTCCGAAATCAATTTATTCAAGTTGACCTCGCTCGTGTCCATCTCCTGTTGCAGCTTCTCGAAGCATTTGTGGATCGATACGCATTTCTCCGTTTTGCTCTTCAGGGCTGCCCTCGTCTTCGTCAATTCCCGTTTTAATTTGTTCGACCTCATCACCACCGTTCGCAACTGACAAAATTGTTAAGCGTACAAATTAATTAATTAGTTGTAACTGTTACGAGAAGGAGAAGCCACTTAAAAATTTCTTTTCCTCTTAAACAGTTTTAGCAGGTCGAAGGTAATATATTAATTCTTTTAATCTTTCTGTTGTTTCAAACTGCAGCTACTTGTTTCTGTCATAAATGCATAAAATCCGCAGTCTGATGACACTCGATGCATTTACCTTTTTGCGCAGTTTGCTGGAGACATTATCGCGAAATCTCAGGCGTTTGCTGCATTTTAGTTGATAGTTGTTCCCACGTTTTTCAGCCATGCGAGGACCGAAATTCTCAAGGACAGATGTGCAGATTCGAACAATTCTCTCTTGAAGCATCTGGTTCTCCTTTCGAGCTTCCGATCTCACGTCCTCCAAAGTTCTGCAATATTTTAGTATATTTTAGCTTCAGTTAACATTAAACTACTGATATTTATACGTTTGTGACTTCTAAAAATATGATTTTCAATTTGAATCTACTTGAACATGGAAAATACTATCTTTCTGTTTTAGCGTCGCGTTTGGAAATCCCCTTATCGTCGCACATCCATCTATGACATCTAGCATGTACGTATATCTCAATTTGTAAGAATTTTGTAAAAATTGACAAGAAACAATGACCTTTTGTACTTCTCTTTCGCCATCAATTTTTTCTTCAGAGCTTCGTCAAGATCCATTTTCGTACGACTGAGTTTCTGTTTCAGTTCCGAAATCATCGACTCGTACCTATTAATTCAAATTATTGCTGTACACAAAATATATAGTAATAAATACAGTAGTGCTCACGTAAATTTGCAAAGTTTGAGTCCCAAAGCGAAATTCTTGCTTCACAGGATAGTCTTTCTCTTCCAGAAATTGACTCGAGTACAGTTCGACTTAGTAAGAGAATAGTAAAAAATAAACGTGCAATAAAGAAAATTTAAAATGCAGTAATTTTCGTTCTACCTTTTCAAACGTAGTGCCAATGGATTGCTGAGATTTTTCCGATTAAAACGAGTCCAAACACGACGTAGATCGGACTAGTTTTATAGATTTGATGTAAATGACGTAATTAAGGACGTACATATGATTGCTATAATGAGGTCTATAAAAATAGACGGATATATGTCGTGTTTGGACTCGTTTCAATCGGAAGAATCTCAGCAATCCATTGGTATCACGTTCGAAAAGGTAAAACAAAAAAGTCAGCATTCGAAATTCCAAGTGTATAAAACTAGTCCGACCTACGTCGTGTTTGTACTCGTTTTAATCAGAAAAATCTCAACAATTCGCTGGTACTATGTTTGAAAAGGTAAGCCAAAAATGACCGAATTTGAAATTTTCTTTATCGCATAATTACCTTTTACGCTCGTGATATCTCTTTGGAGGACATCTGTTTCCATTCCAATAGTTTTATTCTCTTTCCTTGTCTACTGAGATAAGGCTCCTCGGGGCAGTAACTGGTGGGGGAAGAGTGGGGATGGGACGTGCAAATATAAGTGAGCAAGTAGCGCGGCATCGTTTTCGTTGGATATTTCGGTTGATATTTGGAAGTAATAGATTCAGTGAAATTTAAGCGAGCACTACCGTACCAGGCTTCGAGGAACGTACGTCTCGCAACGTTCGCGAAATTCCGCGATCGTAGGAATGATTGTAAAATTTCCCCGTCGCGTTTGACACAGGAGAAATGTCTACAATTCCCACACGAAATCGCCGGCCAGCATATTACGATTTACGTGTTGGAATTTCATCGGATACTTTTATGAATTCCATTTTATCATCGAGCGGCGTGCAACGTGCACGCGTCCACAGAGAAATTCGATGAATCCGGATGCAATCATTTCGGCCGCCTCGAATTTTCGCCAACAGCCGGAAAAATCGGCAGGTTTTTTTCGATTAAAATAAAAAAAAAAAGAAGGAGAAAAAAGGGAATTTTTTTCGGCTGTTTTTCATTAGCCGAACAACTCACTCGGTCTCCTTGCTCGACGATGCTTCCACCTTTGTCCATCGCTCGCTGTGCTGATTCGATTCGATCGGTCGATATCGCGTGCCGGGAAAACAACGGAAAAACGTTTACGTTAACTGTACTCTATTATCCGTCGAATAGCGTTTTCGAAAGATAAACGGGCTTTTTTTTATTCTTTTAACCCGGCATTGTTCGTCCGAGAAATATTTAACACTAAACTATCATTCAAAATGACCGGTTTTAAGTTTTTCATTTTGCAATTATTGGAATGATCACATAAATTCCCTTATTGAATCTGACATAATAAAAATTGCACACAGTTGCAGTAAATATAATTTTGTCATTTTAGTGTTAAATGGGTATTAGGGTTTTCCATTTTCAAAAAACATCAAAGGTTGTTACCGAAATGAAAATAGTGTACTGGAAACTGGAAGGAATAAAAATTATTGTTCACACACCTCGGTGGCCCTATTGACAGCGGATAGTGCTTCCGCTATCAGCCATTGAGGTGCCGGATCTTCATCGACGTTCCAAAATGTCGAAGATCGTTTCTGCTTCAAATAAATGCATCTCGGAGACGACCGGTTTATATTTGCAGCCTCTTCGGTGATTTGTAAAGTTTTTGGCTCGATAAACGTTGACGAGGTTTGCGTGAAAGTTGTTTTCGTTTCGGTGTCGAATTTTTTCCCTAGAGAAAAAGCGGTTCATTTCGATTATTTTTGTAAATTTTTGCATATAATCCGCAGATTAAATATAACGCAGTAATGGAGTATACATCAGCAACGTTATCGAACGAGTAACATGATCGTTCTGAGCGCTGCTGCTACCTGGTGCAATTATTCGCTTCTACTTTCTGCTTCTCGTTTGCTGCGCTGGTAAGTAAGGAATCTCTCAGGTCGATATTATACGAGAATGGTTTGACACAATTTTGCAAATTGTCGCGACATCAAAACTCGCATAGTAAAATCAAGCTCTGATAAATCGACTATAGCGATCACTTCAAAATTCATTCGAAATTCATCCGAAACTAATTCTACATTAATTCTATAATTAATTCCCCTAATTCCGGGGGAAAATGATCTGGCAAATCGACAGAAAGTTTCGCGACATCGAAATTCGCACAGTAAAATCAAGCTCTGATAAATCGACTATAGCGATCACTTCAAAATTCATTCGAAATTCATCCGAAATTAATTCTATATTAATTCTATAATTAATTCCCCTAATTCCGGGAGAAAATGATCTGGCAAATCGACAGAAAGTTTCGCGACATCGAAATTCGCACAGTAAAATCAAGCTCTGATAAATCGACTATAGCGATCACTTCAAAATTCATTCGAAATTCATCCGAAATTAATTCTACATTAATTCTATAATTAATTCTCCTAATTCTAGGAAAAACTGATCCGGCAGATTGACAGAAAGTTTCGCGACAGAAAAACTCGCCTCGATCGTCGGCGGCGTGCAAAATAAACGGAACGTTCGCGACACAATGGAACGATTAGCCCGAGAGAATGTTATTCGCAGCAGCTGGGGTGCGGGAAACGAGGAAAAAATTCGTTAGCAACGTCCGGTCCGTTTCATAATGGAATTCGCTGGTCGGCCGGTGTGGGATACACACCATACACCATACACCATACACCATATACCTACCGGAGGTTAAACAGGACGACAATCGGGGACATATGGAGGATCGTAGCAGAACTACGCGTTAGGGTACACATGTAACGCCTTCAAATTACAGAGTGGCCAACCTCCATCCATCACAACTGGGGCCCCATGGGACTCACGGTCCCCGCAAGCACCGCCCCAACGTTTAAGTCGTTAGCAATTTCCTGCACGGGACTATTTTCGGTCCCAAATTCCATATGGCCCGATAATACCCGATAATACGGCCATGGGAGATTGGAGAAGGGATCTTCGTCTCATCCCATAAAATGGTACGCATCCATCGGATTATGGGATCATCCGAGAAAATAATTTCTAGATCCATGCATCCTTGTTGCTTTCGATTTTATAGAAAAATTGTTTAATACGTTCGACGATGGGTGATAATCTTGTTTAAACTTGTCGATTGCATAATTACCCCCTTAAAAATAGTCAAAGTAATTTAATGAATGAAACCGAAGCGGAAACAATTTGTTTTAGTGATTATTCATTTAACCTTCCTTTTTATTTTTATTTCTTTGAACATACCATAGCGAACTCATTTATAGCTGTTTTCAATTAGAAAAAATTGCATTATTTACTTCAATAGTATAGTAAAATATTTCTACGATTTCAGAAAGGTCGGTTCACTGCATTGTTTAAAATAAATTCACAAAGGCTCACATTTCACCCCACTATTAGGGCAAAATATAAATAGTTTGTAAAAATACCAGTCGTTCCACGCCGAAAGATCGCTTAATTGTATTCGTTAAAACCGCTCGGGGTTTCGGGAACGAAATTTTCATCGGTTCGTCCTGTCTGGCTTGTCCATCAATTATTTTATAGCTAATCTACTCAAATTAAAATGGTCGCGACAGCCAATTTATTGGAACGCGATTTCAGAGAATAACGAGACACGAGTGTCGTCAGTGATGGTGCAATTCGTTGCTCTATTAATTTTAATAATCAAGGATTCTTCTGAAGTTTTTACTATTCTATATTTGATTATATTATATTTTCATGTTGTGTACTTTTCTACAATCGTAATATTCTTTGAATAATTTGAACCGAAAATGTATAATATTATTGTTGCATAGGTGAAATAAATCTATGTTCGGTTTTTTGGGAATATTTCGATAAGAGACACATTGTCAATTTTGCAATCGAGACAGACAATTTTTCTGATCATTAAAAATTGTAATAATTTTCAAGGCATCGATATTCTGAAATCAACCGTTTTGCTATTTTAAATTTAACTTGTTAGAAATAGTGTATAATATTTGAAAGGTCTTCTAAAAATTCTCAAAATTCAAAAATTCATAAAATTCTCAGCTTATAAATGAGGGGAGCAACCAACTAAAAAATTGTCGCTAGACCAGCCTGGCATTAAAATTGTCTTAACAGCTGATTTGAAGTCGAAACAGCCAATTATCGGCGAATCGCTAGTGCGCAAATTTCGCAAAATAACGAGCAGGGGAAAATTAAACGAAAGCCACGTTCGTGCTCGTAGGGCATCACGGGGAAGGTTAACGAACGCAATGAGATCGGCGTCGTATGTGCACGCGTGTACACACTGTATACATCGAGCTTGGGAGGGGAGGGTAGGGGAGGTAGGTCTGGCCAATAAAACGATCACGTTCAATAAAGTATCGCCGATTATACGGAGCAGGTTGCGGGTCGAACGGCAAATGAAATTTGTTTGTCAATTAAATGGCGATGCCGAGGCGAGTTTTCCCTATACTTTGCTGGTCGGTACACTAATTAATTTCCACGCTCGGGTTCACTTTATTTACGCGCGACAGGACTCAAAATTACTGCCGGAGAGCCGGTAAATAAAGCTAAAAACAGCTTGCCCTCGTATCGAGTCCGGGACATCCGATGGGAGGCATTGTACAAACGTTTATATTCTTCTTTAATGATCCTCCGGAAGCAATGCGCTTCCATTATCACGGAGATTATTATACTGTTCAATATAAGAGAACCTGCCCGTCGAAGTAACGAATTTTATATTTATTCACAATTTTTATTATTCCAGTCTTGCTTTTAATCATACTGCAAATGCCTGAAGATTTTCTTTTTCGGATATGATACTCGAATCGAAGAGTTCAGTGGCAGAACACATTAATTTCTTTGTATTGTTTAAAAAAATTCACGAAAGTTCATTAATCTTCTAACAACTTACATCAGACACCCATCCCCTTAACGACTGGTCGAACAAAAGTCCCTACAGCAAAATTATTTCTAGCTCTTTTCATCTGGAAAAATTGGATTATTTACTCGAATAGTATAGTAATATATCCCTGAAATTTCAAAAAGATTGGTTCATTATATCGTTTATAATAAACTCCCAAAGTCGAATTAATTTTCAGCACTATACACCAAGTTCCCTCCACAACGACTAATTGAATATAAACGCCTACAGCAAAATTGTTTATAGCTCTTTTAAACTGGAAAAATTGGATCGTGTACACGAATAGTGCAGTAAAATAGCCCTACAATTTCGAAACGCTTCGTTCGCTGTATTCCTCAAAATAAATTCACAAAGTCCGATTAATTATCAGCAGGTCACACCAGGTCTCTCGGTAGTCACAACGAAAACCCTTTCGAATCTAATCAAAGTTGCAATCGCAATAAAACTTGTAGCTCACGTTGTTCACCTAGCTCGATTATCCAAACCCCATAGACATCAACTCGTCTCGTGCCCCCCCCCCCCCCCCACCGTAGAATCTCGGAAATCGATTCGCGTCGCCCAGTCGAATGGGACCCCGGCGCGGCGTTCCCCCCTCCACTCGGTTACTATGGAATTATTGTAGATAATATGTGGATAGTTAGTGCGCGATTAGTCTGTCCAACGGATTATATTCCTCCCCTTTTCATTCCCGTGGTGCCCCGGGGGCCAGCAGCGCCGTGATAAATGACCGAATCCTTTAGTGTTTTTTACCCGCGGACCGCTTAGCTGATTCGTTCCCGTACCCTCCTGTACCCTCCTCGTAGCCCCCCTATGGCCCCCCTATAGCGTCATGGTGTCCCGGAACCGTGGTTTCGCTGGCCGAAGGTCGCCGGCACAATTTCGCCGTAAATCACTGCAAATCGTTGACGTAAACGGCAAGGGTAATTAGATACACTTACCCGCGATAAGCCGCGCTGCTTCGACGTTCACGGGCGCCCTTCGATCTTCCAATGGGCCCCCCTCGGTCTTCTGTAACAATAGTTCCTTCACTTTATTATTAATCTATTCGGTCGATTTGATTCGCTCGATTAACGCGGAAATTATTTTAAAGTGGTCGCTGGATTTTTTTAATCGGCCACCGCAACAGCAATTTCAATCACGAACGAACAACTCACCCTGAGCAACCTGACCTAATCATTTTGTTTAGAGGTTCATTGTGAAAGATGATTTTTGAGGTACAGCACAAATGCGAATTTATTTCCAGCAGGTTATAGCTTTCAAAACAAAATTGTTTATAGCTTTCATCAAGCAGGAAAACTTGCATTATTTATTTGAATAGTATGGTGAAATATCCCTACAATTTCAAAAAGATTGCTTCAGTATATTCTTTAGAATAAATTCGCAAAAGTTAATTATTCTTCAGCAGTTTAGTTAAAAAGGAAAGGCATTATTGTTTACAAAACAGTAATTTGTGGAAGACAGTTGGAGAAGTAAGGTTATGTTCTTGAATTTCTATAGTTGATTCGGAATTTCAGCTTGGTTGCTTCATAATAAAATATTTGTGGTAGTCTAATGTTGGGTCAACAAAATATTAACTAACCCTATGCTCCATCAAATAACCCCAAATAATCCCTGTTATTGTAATTATCATTATTAGCATATGAAGCACGAAAACTTCTGTAGACAACGAGTACGCGTTCTACGGATCTTATTTGCATAACTCTACACAGGTATTTTGAAGCATGAACATTATTTATGATCGTAATCAAAATATTGCTCTTGTTGCGATTAGAACACTCGAGCATGCTCGTTTTCTGGTCATGTGTAACGAAATTTTGGAGAAACTGCTTGTTGAAGCAGCTCAAACCTAACAGGGAACATAAAATTATTCCTGAATTTAATTCCTAGATATGGTTATTATAATTACTGTAAGTGCAACAAATCGTGAAAGATTTGACGCAAAAAAATTTACAAAATAAGATACCTACATTTCCTGCCTTTCTTGATTCACATCACATTTAATCTAGTCCATCTAATCAATTAACTGCTCAATTTTTTTAATCGTCTACTAGTCTAATCTACTTGTACTTGATCAATAAAAACAATTAAATTCATCGAACAAACAAATCTCTATCAAAAATAATATTCTGCAATGCAAGATCTTATCAATGACACATCCTCCTTATAGAAACTAAAGCGTTTTTATTCACTTTTTATTAAATGGTAAAATTAAGGGTTAACACTGCTTTCCATAAAAAACTATTTACTAAAACCTTGCCATTAGTCAACGAGACCAAAAAACAGAATTTTATAATGCCGTATTATTCGCGCATGACCCCTCCAAAATTTACACACTGATTTTCATATCAGAATTGCAAGACGATTGTAAATATGCTTTATGTAATCTCGAATGCTATACTCAAAAATCTTTTCAGTAGAAACTGAATTTTTGCGGTGCTTCCTAGTCTGAGGAAACGGTGTACAGCTCGGGTATTTAAAAAACAAATAAAAAGAAGATACCTAGATGCTCGAGCATTGCCATAAGGGTTAAAGCATCGTTCGAGGGCCCCTCTATCATCTTCCAGCAACTTTCTGGTCGCAACATCGTTAATCCATTGCCTGTCCAGCATCCGCGGGGGTGGTTTGCAAGGTACCGAGGGGTTTTTGACGGCAGGCTAGCAACCGGCGTCGCCTAATTTCGAGGCTCACCGTTGTTTATTGTCGAATCCTTTTAGCCAGGAACTGCTCGTAAGAAGTTCCATCGGAAAAGCCGGGCGAAGGAAAAACCAGAGAGGGGAGAGGGGGGGGGGGAAGAGATTCCGTCATTAACGCGACCGACACCACCCCACCCACACCCGTCCTCTATAACGACGAGGCTCGTATTTCGTTCACTTAAGAATCCGCCGGGATCGTTACCGTTTTAATGCGTCGACTCTCCCCTCGAATCGGTGGCACTCGCCGCTACACGGGTTGCCTCTTTTTTTGCTTCGGCCGAATTCATATTTTCATTTCGGCGCGTTAATGAACGCCGACTCGCCTTAAAAGTCTCGCGTAAACCAAAATATCGCATTAAGATGTACGCTCTCCTTAGCCGGTACCTTGCCAACCATAAAGAAACCGAGATTCTGCTTCGTTGGCGGTGCGACGACATCGTTCTCTACTTATTTTTTTATTCAATTTGTGGAACAACGAGGGGAACTTCTGACAACTGTTTCTGAAATACAATAGTTTACAGTCTCGCGTACAGACGCTTTTCTTTCATCTCGTGACGAAAATACTGATTTGTCGACAGAACTTCTTAATTTTTTCTCATTTATTTATGACAATTTCACTGACATATTCGCCAGATTCTTGTGACTGAAATGAGCCCAAACACGATGCAGTTTGGATCACGTTTACTCGGTTAATCCACGATACAATGGAACCTCGATTATCCGAACGGATTTATCTCGAACAAGTTATGCTTCGAATTATGTCGTGTTTGGACTCGTTTTAACCGGAAAAATGTGACAAATGTGTTGGTAACAGTTTCACGCGCAACTGTTGGAGCTTGATTTAGTTAAAATTATTTATGTCGGAGCCATGTGTTCCGTATCTTGTTATCCAGGATAGTCTAAGGTTCCTTTTCTTCAACTGTCCTAATTTTGTCAAAACTGTTGGTTCAGGGAAGACCGCCTCCATCACATCACGTTTTCCAAAAAATGACAGCGCTTCGAAACGAAGAGAGGGACGGGAAAATTCGTTTTCCCCGGGACCCTCGATTGTGTTTTCCAGCGGTAACGTTCTGAATAAGCGTGTATGCATTTCATCGGGAAGCGGCGAGAGATCCAGATTACGGGAACGGCTTTCAGCGTCGGCCAAGCAAACCGAGCTCTAGAAATTCCGTTTCGAAGTGGACGTTCGTTCCGCTGTTGCGCGCGATTCGCTGGCCTAGGTCACCTCATATTTATAATAGATGTGCCTCGGTGAATACCGCAGGCCTCGAACGAATACAACGTTACGAAATGGCAAAACCAGCCGGCGGGTATTTCGCGAGAGAATGGGATAGAATGGGAGAGAATGATAGAGGTACGGCTCGTTAAAGACACGCCCGTGGAAAATAGGGGCCGCCGGTCCAGAGCCCGCTTGACATTAAAATCGCATTTGCCGCTTTTCCGCGGAATCCGCGAGCGGTTTAATCCATCGATTACTCCGGACGATGTTGCTAGCGATGCACGAACAACATTAAATTGTAATTTAACCAACGACAACGGCTGCGGCGGTGGTGGCGGCGGCGGCGGTGCTGCGCTGCGCTGCGCTTCTCCTAACGATAAGTGACTCCATCGCGACTCGGAACGATCGCGAGACCGATTCCGCAGTTCGTATCCGTTTCGCGTGAGGTCCCGTAATTCGAGTCCCGCGATTCGACTCGCGGATTCGTTCCTTTCGTGTATGTGTACCCTTCGTGTTGCGCTTGTGCGCGCTGCTTCAGAAAAATCGCGAGATTGAATTCACTCGGATTGCTCGCAGCGTTTATATCAGCCGCGCATCAAGTTATTCGATGCGAGCATCTTCACGTCGTTTCGATAATTGTGAAAGGCATACTCTCTCGAACAGACGCTTCGTTGAAAACTCATTTTCAGAGAGACGACATAGTCTCCACGGTGTTCGGCTCGAAAAAATTAACCATGTCTCACTGCGAGGTGGTTTCGTCGAGCCGATTAATCATCCGTCCGAGGGGCAGGAGAGTCGATCGAGTCGCAGAGGATCGAGCGTTAATTCCCGTTCCGAAATCTCTCTGGCGTCAGCGGTTTTTGCGCGTCGCGTACTCCTCTCGCCGCCAATAACACTCTGATCAGAAGCGACGCTCGCAACGGAGGAAAACGCCACGCCGAAGCGCATATCGGATCCCTCGTTTCATCGGGGCTCTCCAACGAGAGTACACCTATAATTTGTAACGTGGCTCGGGCACCGGCCTAATGGAAAAATGCGTTCCGGCCAATTTTACGCGCAGCCGTCAGGCGGGTTATTGGCCGACGCGAGACGCACAGGTAGGCGGCAGTGAAACGAGAGGAGCAAGGGAGGACCCTGGAACAGACGAAACCCGAGGAGACCTGGTCCATAGGGACCGTCCCGTAATGTTGTAAATCTAGTGTCTAGGTACGTTCGTAATTTCCTGACGAGTATCTTAGCAGCTTAGCCCTTTATATTTCCTTTGTTCAATCCTTTCGCTTGTCGAACCATTTTGTTCAATTTTGTAGCCAACAACTCCCTCTGGTTTTAAGCATTTTGTTCGAAATAGGCTCCAAGAGACAGTTGGTACTTTGGCGGTGGTTAAAGTTGCGAGAGGAACAAGGGAGGACCCTGGAACAGACGAAACCCGAGGAGACCTGGTCCATAGGGACCGTCCCGTAATGTTGCGAATTTAGTGTCTAGGTACGTTCGTAATTTCCTGACGAGTATCTTAGCAGCTTAGCCCTTTATATTTCCTTTGTTCAATCCTTTCGCTTGTCGAACCATTTTGTTCAATTTTGTAGCCAACAACTCCCTCTGGTTTTAAGCATTTTGTTCGAAATGTGCTCCAAAAGACAGTTGGTACTGTGGCGGTGGTTAAAGTTGAGCGAGGGAGAAGGAAAAGCAAGGGGAGCGTTTCGGTCCTAGGCCCGCTAGAGGACTCGCAGGTAACGCCATCTAGCGCGTCTTGCCTTAGACGTTGGGACACTTGAAGTCTACTGAGGACGGTATATATACAGTGTGTTTCACCTAACTCGATAGAAAACGAGAGAAAAGAATGTCAGAGGAAAACATTAGTTGGTTCAGAGGGGAAAATATTATGACAGGCAAAAATTGTTCAAGGTTATATTTTTTGAGATTTCAAGGTCAACGAAGTTCTTTTACATGGAAGGATGTATTTTTATTATCGCTATATGATAGCCGAGGTCAAAACGAATCCAACGGCCTGTAATATTATGACCTTCACGTGTAAATGTAAATAGTGAAATAACATGATCCCCCTAGGGTTTCGAGAAATGTTCTTGAATCTTGATCAATGACTGTGAACACGCTTACATAAACTGTAAACACTGATAGAAATTCTTCTCCTTTCGGTGATAGGTAACGTATCAGGTAGTAGCGAGGAAAATTATCTCTTTTTCAAATCGGCCGTGTAATACAAAAGTGACGGAAATCATTACGTAGCGTACGGAAACAGGCGGGTTTCTAAACAGGCGATTTTGACTTTTGTCTCTCTCAAAAGTTTATGCGAAAATGACAAAAATGAATAATAATATCTGGACGTCACCTGCAAGAATACGTAATCAAAAATAAATTTGTGGATGAAATTTCACGACCTTTACAAACCTTCCGAAGGTCACTGCAATGTCAAACAATCATCGTATACTCTTCTCTGTGCCCTTTTAGTCGGAAATTTTTTTCATATTTTTTAAGATACGGAATTTTGTCGAGATAACGGGTCCTCCGACGCACTGCGCGACGAGAACAAATATGCGAATTCCAGCGCCGTGCGACGTGCACGGTTGAAACATAGAACGTACATGTATGCTGTTCCCGTTTCGCTGGACGTCTCTTCAACAAATAAATGTTATCCGATATAGCGCGCGCGGGTGCCTCTGTTCCACGATTCCGCCGACAGATTTTCATTTACGAATCGCGGCCCGTGGAACGGGATTTAAAACCGACACGGTATCGCTGTATCAGCGAACGGGGGTGGTCGACGAGAAGAATGAGGGAGGTGGAGGGAGAGGGGGTGGACGGTCGTTGAACCGTTCACAGTGTTCATTTCAATTCGCCTCTAATTGAACGCTGTTCAATATTGACGAGTTAAATAATTGTCTTTGGAAAACTGAGCCCGGCCGCGTAACCGTTAATCATCCCTCCTCGGGCTGCTGGTCCCGTCGTTTTGCACGCGATCCCGGAATAATTCGCGACCCGACGCGCACTGGCAAGTCTCGCCGAAATCCTGGCCAAAACCGAGTATTTCTTTTCCGTTCGAAACATCTATGTCACGTAAGAATTATTATGACTTAATGTCAACTGACAAAAATCCAAAAAGAATCCGAAAAATGCTGATCTCGCATAGAAGTTCGAGAACGACGTCGCCTGTACTTTGACAATATCAGTGTATGGGTACAAATATTGTTCATGAATTTTTTCAGATTTTTTGGTGAAGTGTTCTGTGGTAAAAAAGAATATAAGAACTAGTCTTTTCTAAACTAATGTAAAATTGAACTTTTTAATACAGTCAGTATTTTATATTTTTCAATATAAATTAAAGAATAAGAAACGAAGTAACTTGCACCTAGTAATTGTTGCCACGAAGGGTCACAGTGACTCAATGTTTGCAGGTTCGATCGACAATTGTGTTATTCGAATAAAACAGAATTTCCAATAGCGATTCGACAGCGAAACGATCAGTCGTTTTCAACGGCGCGCAGCCAGACATTTTCGCGATATTTTCTCGGGGCTCGAGCGGACGTCTCGTCCCGCAATGAGACAGCGTTAAACGCGTGGGGTTTTTACAAATTACCATCACAACAAATTACCGGGCGGGACAACAATCACTGGAATACACGGTGCACACGATGATACGTGACGCGCATTATTTGCGGGTTGTCGCGGCCCTCGCGTTCCCTTCCGCGAGACTGGCAGCGAATGACAGGCGAATATTTAATATTTTTCGTTTACAGCGTCGCGGCAAACATTTATCCACGCCGCGCGTTGTTTGCACAACCAAAATGCGAAAAACAACGTTTCGAGCGTCGGTGCGCTCGTCAATTTTGCAGCCGTGCTTCGAGCTGATTTGTTCTTGACGTAATTAATCCGCTTCTTCAATGCGTTTGACAAATAAATAATTCACTTTTCTCGTTTCCGTGACAATACTATTGGATCGTCTTTTTCAGGATCTCATAAAAATGTCAGGAAACCTTGAGAAGGATTCCCTGATGTCGTTTAAAATAACTTTTCCCTCAGCGACAATTTCCGACTCGGGTTTGTTTAAGAGTTGTCAACGGAACACACGAACCAATCAGAGCGCGGATACAGCGGACAGATTCTCGCTCGGCCAATGGCAACGCTACGTTCGCTATAGCCGCGCTCTGATTGGTCCGTGTTTTTCGTTAATAACTCCTTAACGAAGCCGGGTCGGACATTTTTGCTAAGGAAAAG
The DNA here is from genome assembly GCA_028454245.1 of Halictus quadricinctus. Classification (NCBI taxonomy): domain Eukaryota; kingdom Metazoa; phylum Arthropoda; class Insecta; order Hymenoptera; family Halictidae; genus Halictus; species Halictus quadricinctus. Next base: position 9,738,338 of record CM052115.1, on the reverse strand, counting down.
TTACTTCCAATGACCATAGGAATCATCTCTACCAAAATTTTTGGGACACCCTGTATAGGGAAGGTCGGATCTCAAATTATGTCCAATTTAGTTTTGCAATTTGGTTATGTTCGATTTTGACTGCGGATTTTATGCATTTATGATAACAACGAGGCAATTTAAAACAGTAAGGAAATTATAGTTTTTTGAGAAAATGCAGCACTGCAGCTTGGATCATTACTTTGGCGTAGGTGTGGACAGTTGAAGATAAACCATAAATTTCGTACTTTTTCTCGAAGCATGTTGCTCTTGTGGGTTTAACAGTCTCCGGGAAGCCAAAGGTCGTACAGATCGGTAATCCCGAAGACAGTCATCGGCAGCCATTTAAGCGTGCCACTAATGGCCGGCGTCGTTTATTGCTCGTCTGGTTTGATTAACAACGACGCTGGCTCGAGAGAACGAACAAGGACGACGGATAATGACGATGGCCTCAAGATACGTACTTCTCATTGGCTCATTGTTTTCGAGCTTTTCGCGAATTATATTAGCGTTCGTACGAGGTGTAAATCTCGTTTTACAAATTTACAATACCTCTGAAATTAGCCGCCTCGAAAATTCCCATTGCTGTCACGCAAACGCGTTAAAAAAAGAGAGATAAATGTAGAAAGATGTGAACACACTATTAAAGCAAAAATATTCTTTATTTATGGTTAAAAAGGTGCGAAAGAGCTAAAGAGAACGTACATCTGACTGCAGTATTTTGCTTCACACGAGACTTTCAGAACGCGTCGCTTCTCCGGTTCGGATAATCGAGGTTCCACTAAACCGTGGATTAAACAAGTAAGCATAATCCAAACTGTATCGTGCTTGGGCTCATTTTAATCAAAAAAACGTCACGGATATGCCGGCGAAGGTTCCATAAAAAAATAATTAAGAACAATCAAGATCTACCAATAAATTAGTATTGCCTCGATGTTTCGTTTACTCGCCATTCTTTTCTACATTCTAGCGGCATGAGATCGAAGAGTAACATGCGTAAAAACGTCACGATTTTCTCACTAGACTGCAGATCAGTATAATAAAAATGATCTACCTTGATTATGAGAAACAGAGGTTACATTAAAACGTATATTTCCTCCTTCAATAATTTTAAACAGTCAACAATAATGGGACAGTGCCCTCAAATTCAGTCTTTTCAGTTTTCTATTTGACCTCTTCATTTTTCTGATGATCGCAGAAGATCCGCAGCGCAGTTATGACGCTTCAGCGGCGGATTTTTCGCATTCTAAAACGAGAGTGCTGTTTCACGCGATGGACTGCAAGCGTACGCCACGGCGCGGCGCGAGGAAGAGGAGGTCGGAAGCGAGTCCTCAGCATCGTCCGCAGCGAGTAACAAGCCAGGCATTCTCGAACGTAAAGATGTCTCGGCAGTCGGCTCGGTTATATCTTCATTATAAGGCGCGGGCAGAGTTACGTACTGGAGCTTGGCGGCCTCGTGGTGCTCAAAATTATGCGCCGCTCGCAGTTATCATTGCCTTCAGGGTCAGCCGCACGAATAATTGGCTTCCACCCATATAATACCGGTCCGCGGCGCGGCGGCACATACGGACGCGCTTATGGCAGTCGACGGCATCGTCCCACGATCATCTCCTCGCGTTCTAAGCGAGCCATCATCGGCCGATCCCCGTTATCGAATTAAAAACCTCCAGCTAACGGGACGCACGCTGATTCGTTAAATTGGAATTCGCGTTTCCGCTCGCGATCTCTCGAAAACGAGGATCGAGGACGGGTATTGTGTGCAGGGGGATCGCCATTTCCAACAATCTGCAAGCGCTATCCTTTTAGTTTTTATGTTTCTCCCTTCTACATAACCTCTTCTACAAAACTCCTCTAGGGATCTACTAGATTATAGCTGCACCGCGGAAGTTTATGCAATTTTTCTAGACGAATTTTAAGAAGCAAAGAAAATATTTTGCTAAATTCTGTCGAATGTTAAATTCTAGCATTTTTTGAAAATGTTCAGAAGCCACAGATAGATGTCCGAGTTTATCGAACCTGGCAGCTTAGGCGGACAGAAGGGAGACAGTTAGGCTCTTCTAGGCGAATCGTGAGCATCTCTAGACGAAGTCGTGGCTCGGCCCGTGTCCGGAACGCTCGCGTTTTCTTACGAAACGAACGGAATGCATAAGTATTTCCGGCGGAGGGAGGATTCTCTCGGTGGCGACTTCCGGCTGCGAGGCGAGCTAGTGTCCCTAATTACCGTGTCGGTTCATGAATACGATTGCTGCCGCGCGACTCTGTCCCCTCCTCTCTCTCTCTCTCTCTCTCTCTCTTTCTTTCTTTCTCTCTTTCTTTCTCTTTCTCTTCAGGTTGTTCTGTTCGCCTCGACCGCGGCACGGAAGCTAGCGTGGCGTCACCGGTTGTTACTCCGCTCATGAATTTATGTATCTGCATTCTCCAACGCAGTTCGAGGCACCCCGATGAAGAAGAAGAAGAAGTAGAAGAAGAAGGATCGTCCTCTCTTCTCCTCCGGTGTGTTCTGGCCGCTTCCTTACCCTTTGGCACGCCTCGGTACCCTCGAACGATGTCGCGGATTCGAGGCGGCCGGATGAGCCTGACGGTTCCCCGCTGCTTTATTCACTGCCGTGGTCCACGCAACTGGAACCGTTCGCCTTTTTTGCTGTGCTTGCCTTTGCCATTATCAACCGCCACCGATGGATCCTCCGTTTTTTCATCGAAGATCGAAACCGAGCCGTTCAATCGGTTTTCAGCCTCTAATCATTAAGACTCCGTAGTTCACGATAAAGTAGAGTCACCACGTTACCGACAAAAATAGGCGAAAAATGGTTTTACGTGCCTCAACTTTTCGTCCTTGTATGAGAATATTTTTCGCTGGGAAAGGGCTCATTCGAGAGAGCAAGATTCAATCTAGATTATGCAGATATTTGGTAATATAAGCATTAGTAGTAGACCAAAAATTGACGATGTGCGTGCCCTGGAATCCAAGCATTTTTGTGCGATAAGTTTTCTGGATGAAATCAAGAGTAGCGAACGCTAGAAAGTATCTCCAGCTACAAATTGAGCTATATTTTGTCTCGATTCTCTGCGAAATAAAGCCAAAAACTTGAAGCACGTTTCTGGCGTCAGAATTCATGATGTCGGTAATACAGAGCAAAAGATGTGACAAGTTTAGTCACAGACTTAATCTGTGGATGTTCATGCAACTTCCTGATTTCGAATTACGCGAAGTCTTAAGGGAAATAGAAGGAAATGCATAAAATCCGCGATCTAGTCGTTGATGTCGAAGTATGGTCGCAAAAATGCACTTCCTCGATCGTGGCGATTCCCAAGATCATTTGAAGTAACTTTCTCCTTTGCGAAAATGTTCTCCGTGGCTTAGTTAAGGAGATATCCACGAAATACACGGACCAATCAGAGCGCGGCTACAGTAGAGCGCGGCGTCGGCGTTGGCCGAGCCGGAATCCGCCTGCTGTAGACGCGCTCTGATTGGCTCGTGGTTTTTCGTCAATAACTTCTGAACAAAGCCACGGAGAACATTTTCGCAAAGGAGAAAGTTACTTGAAATGACCTTGGGAATCATCCCTCTGAAGGAAGTACATTTTTGGGACATTGTATATGAAAGAAAAAAATAACCATCTAAATTATTACAGAGCAATATAGATTCACATTTATTACTGTCTAGCGTTAAGGTTACCACGAAGTAAACATTTGTAGCGGAAGCACCATTATTAATTAACAGAAACCATTTGAAAAATTCGCACATCGATTTTCCGAACGGAGTATTACAATCGCAAGAAACACGAGAGTGAATCTCGATTGTCAATCAATTAACGCTGACGAATCGGATCTCGGTAGAGCGTGTCCGAGAGAAGGAAGGTGTTACGTTGCCAACGGCCTCGATTTTAATGGCAGAGGTGAACGGGACAGTCCCACGGTGACTGTCAACGGCGTACACCGAGCTCCTCGAATGTTAGAACGTCGGAAGACAGCGACGCGCAGCACCACGCGGAAACGGCTCCTGAATATGGATGAGTCTCGGAACGGACACAGTCCCATGCTCGCTGCGCGGGGACATAATTGCCTTAATTAACGCTAATATGTTAAGTCGCGGTGGTTTCTTTTGTTCATCGTGCCGGGCCGGGGACGCGTTCAGGCATCGCCGGGTAACCGGTGAACGCGACTAGACGTGATTCCTGTCGGTAACCAGGCCTATCCTTATGAGATATTGACGTTTGCGCCAAGATCCATAGATAGGGAGCCTAATCGGCGCAGAAATGGTAATACGCCGCTGTCATTGCCTGCGCGGCCGGTAACCGTCTTCGTCGAAACGGCATGGGGAAAACGGAAAATTGCTGCCGGTGTTACGTAAAGTGGCGAGCATCATGGTGTATAAGTGTGTTATGTAAAGAGCAGGAAGATTAGGTTTCCAGGAAGGTGATGAGCTTTCGAATTTGTTCGATTACTTTGGAGGCGTTCGAGGCGACGAACGAACAACGTGTACAGCAATCCTGATGTAAACTGTGTTCACGTTTCTACAATCTCTCACCATAATCCTTCAAACACCCCGAAATTGACAGCACGAACAGCTTCTTCTAGGATGAAACAGTTTGCAACCCTTCAGCTGCACCCTGTACAATGATCTCTAAAAAACAAATCCATCTGTTCAATAGTCAACGTACAAACAAACTTGACACAAACTTGCCAGTCCTCATTTCTGATCTCCCATCACAACTCATCAAACACCCCAAGATGGACATCAGGGACAATGTCCTCTAAGACGAAACAGCTTGCAACCCTTGCACTGCGTCTTATACAATTATCTACAAAAAAGCAAATCCATCTGTTCAACGAACAACGTACAAACAAACTTGGCACGAACTTGCCAGTCCCCATTTCTGATCTCCCATCACAACTCATCAAACACCCCAAGATTGACATCAGGAACAGCTTCTTCTAAGACAAAACAGCTTGCAACCCTTGAACTGCGCCTTGTACATCTGAAAACCTAGATTTATGCGACAAAGGATTCTGACCAAAATTCGATCCACATTTCCACAATCCCTGCCACAGCCAACGGTCCAAAGCGACTATCTCGAATCCACGTTCACACAGACGCAAGCTGGTGCATCCTCGTCAATTCGGTCCCGCATCAATGGGCCGCCGCTGATTACGGTCTGCAGTCGATACTTTGAACAGTAGCAACGAGGAGACGTTGCCCGGTGCGCAAAACAGGAGGAAAAAGGCGGAAAAGCGCGGGAATGGGTAGCCACGGTATAGGATGGGTTTCCAGAGACATAGAGAGACACACAGGGGGTGGGATGCAGAGGGACAGGGGGCGGGGAGGGTCGAGTCGGGGTCGAGTCTGCGAGGAGGATGAAGCAGACACAAGAGTCAGCGAGCAGAGGAGAGGAGAGGAGAGGTTTAGGATGTGGGGAGGGTGAACGAGTCTGGGCAGGTCGGCTGTGGATACATATACATAGATATAGGAGTTGGAAAGGGGTGGTTGGACGGAAGAGGGCGAAGAGGACATGCCCGAGCAGAGGAGGTGGAGGATGAAGAGAGAGAGAGAGAGAGACAGAGAGAAGAGGAAAGGAGAAAACCGGGCACGTCTAGGTTTTGCTATGACCAATGGCAGACGGGGACACAGCGCGCGCCGTTCGTATCGATCCAAGAGACTACCCTGGTGGACTCCGTTGAGTGCCTCTCTCTCGGCCCGGGTCACCTCATCCGTCCTCCACGAATCTTCATCGTCCACCTTTTTCGCCCCCGGGTCGATGCCACTTTATGCTCTTGTTCCCCCGGAATTTATCCCCGGACGATACGTCTTTTCTTCGCTTCCTGGCCAATCCCTTTACCTAGACGTTCTCTTGCTCTCTTTTTGCTGATGGTGTCTGGGCCTCTTATCGAGCCTAGGTAGCTAAGTCGTTATAGAAATATAGTTTCCTTTCTAAGAAGCTTGATCAATCGCGAATAACAGTCCCTTTATGCAGATCCTCTTACTCTGCTCTTTCTAGGAGCCTTTTTGTCTACGTCTCTTATTGAGTCTAGGTAGCTCAGCTTTTCTGAAAATGTATCTTCAAAATGATAGTCTTGATCAGTCGACAATAATGTAACTGTCCCTTCACGTAGACTATGATCTTATTCTGCTCTTATTTGGACCCCTTTGCTGATAGTGTCTCTTATCGAGTCTAGATAGGTAAGCTGTTGTACGAGCAACGAAGTTAGTAGACCGTGAGTCTTTATGTAAAGTAGAAAAATTGGCTTTATGCAGACGCGTCTACTTCTTTTGTGTGAAGACGTCTGAGAATATCAAATTTGGCGAAGGTGTCTGAGACCTTTTATTGAGTCCAGGTAGCTAAGCTGTTGGGTGGGGAATGCTTGCAAGTCTACACTGTGCGTCCTCGTGAAAACTAAAACTTGGTTTCTATTTTTTCTTTTAATGATTTTAATCAGTTGAGAATAACTATTCTGATTGTGCTTTCAGAGAGGGCCGATTTTAGAAACTGATCGTGAGTTCAGGGGACCCTCCAATGTCGCATACTCGACAAAACCTGATCCAAGGTCTCCGAAGGTTCTGCAGCTGGTGCACCTTGAGGAAGGAAGAACGTGTGTGCCTCAGCACCTCCGGGCAAGGTTTAGAGCGCCTGCGCAAAACCCTCGACAGGACACAGCCTAGGTCCTCCCTGCTCGGAGACACGATGAATAGAGGGTTGAATCGAGCAACCAGGGCTCGTCTCGGTAGGGAGGGAAAGAGGACACTAGTATGTCACCGAGGGTGTGTGTCGCCACGTTGGTGACACTCTACTGGACATGCGTACTCTTTCGACCTATCGTTGCTCGGGTTATTAAAATTTTCGAGCCAATCAACATTCGCCGGTCGAGTGACAGGGGCTGCGCCCTGCTACCATTTGCTGGAGAGGATAAAGGGTGTCCTCTGTTCTCACTTTTCCTTCTTTTTTTCCTTCCAAGACTTATACCGAACCAGCCAGCGAATTTTTCACGTGTTCAAATTCTCGAAGAATTAAATGTATACAGTGAATTCTCTATATATGTCGCCGAGACATGGCCGATAAATGTCGCGGAATTATCCCTACTACCGCGGGGTATACCCCGTGAGGGCCCACGAAGCTCGAGAGACCTCGGACGCCGAGGAGTGTAAAGATAGCACGGCTCGGGTATGTGTCCTGGACACATACATTACATACACATATTGATGACATATATCGAGAATTCACTGTATCTGGCTCCCATCTCTTGCGATCGATGCGGAACATTTTTGTTCTGCATAAAGATCCTAGTTATAGCGCGAATTTGGACAGCAAAAAAAAAACGTGTGCACTACACATAATGTCATAATTTTTTGAATTTTCGGTTTCCGAATAATTCCTTGCAGACGGACAATGCCCTCTTAACGAGGCTGTCTGCTAACCCAGTCTTATAAGAGGGCAAAGAGTGGAAAGTCATCGTCATTCTGACAGCATTCCAAGTCTTCCCGACCCGGAGATCATGTCAGCGTCCTCATCGATCGATATCTCCTGGTTCCGTCATCGAGGAGTTTCTCGGGCAATTTACTTTTTGCTCGCAAATCATTCCGGCCATTAGCCCACGCGGAGGAGGATGTGTATCGGAGATGAAGAGGGCAAGGGACGTTGAAGAATCGAGGGGGAGCGAGAGGTTCCCGAGGTGGCAGGAGACTCGAAGGAAGCTACGAAGGAAGGGTAATCCTTCGGCTGATGTGTGTTACGAGGTCCACACCCGCCCGCGCACTCATCATCACCGAGATAATGGAGTGGGCGGTGCACGGAGCAGCGCGTTCTTCAAGTTGGACTGTTCGGGGCCCAGTCCACCAACAAAAACCGCCACTCAACGACCCTGCCCAGGCTCGCAGGACCATAAAAATCATCCTAGTTCCCTGGCACCCTGACCCTCCTACTTTTCTGAGTTACCTCTTCGCTCGAATCGATGCTCCGGTACCACGAAACGCAAGCAACGCGTGTATCCAGACCTTCTCCTGTTGATCCCGATGACCAGACCGAGAGTCCCTTTCCCTTCTTCGTCCTTGCTAGTTTTGCCAGTTTCTCTGACAGTCCTGGCCCTCCAAAGCCCACTATAAAGGTCGGTTTATACTATCCGCACAGACACGGAACGGTTCCCTTCATCACAATAATACTCTCAGCCACCACACCGAAGAACCATATTGATCTTATATTATATTAAGTTGACAAGAAAAACTTAAAATACAGTTTTTACATAAAATCAAAACAAGAATTAATAAATGTCTTACTGTTCGTATTACTGTTCGTTCAACGAAAATTAATTCCGACCTACATGACACCTATAAACTTAATACGACCGCAAAGGGTTAATAATACAGTTTTCTTCCGATATAAGGCGACCATGTCTTCTCCGTAACAAGAAAATCTCTATCCCCTATTCTTTCGAAGTTGTCCACTCATTCGACCAGGTTTTCCGGTGAAATTACAATATTTTGAACGTGGGAAATTGTTGAATAATTTTGCGTTTTGTACGTACTTTCGTGCGTGCAAGGTAATTTTGTTAGCAACGAGCGATTGTTTATGATAATATTGCGAAGTGTAAGGTCGAGGCAGGTCCAGTTCGCGCAGGGCCCAATTGTAGTTTTTGGTGCTGCGCCGGTCACCGGATCCGGGTTTTTGCAAGGTTGTCACGTAGCAGCATGAACGATGCCAGTCCGCGGATCGACTTGCAGGATCGCCACGGCGACCCGGGACAATCTTATCTTCCGGGGAAAAAAATTGAGACGTCGGTTCGCGTCTTTGTGAACTTCTGGACGGATATACATAACAGCCGTGGCCGTATCAGGTTTTCTGCCGGCCGATGCGGGGGAGATAGGGCCCCGGGGCGAGCTTATGCGTAATCAGACCCGTATCCCCCACATATTAACGAGCGACGCGTGCGTGCACGACTATGCTAAAGCTGTGTACGCGTTCTCTCCTTTCTTCTCCGTCTCTCCCTCTTTCTCTCTCTTCGCATGCGTCCGACAGATTCGCATCAAAGAGTCGCGTCCAGTCGCGACAAATCGGCCAGTTCGCCGAGATTCGAGTTGCTATGGTTTTTGCATTCGGTATGGCGTTTGATGTTCCCAGTGAAATGAAAGAAAAAATTTGTCCACTTTGTGGTTTTTGATACAAGATAAAAATGGTCTTCATTGACAGAAAAATACAGCCTACAGATATTTATTTCTTTTTTAACCCTTCCCACTCGAAGCCATTCTAACTCCGAAACGAAACATTTCTTCCGACCTTGAATATTTCTCTTCTATATATATTTGTTCATGCTGTACATACGAGAATGGTGTAATTTACTCGTACAATACTGAAATGTTTAGTAATTTATGAAATACGTACAAATGTAATAATGTAAAAAATATTTTGAATAATGATAAAAAGAAAATACAAATACATTGTATACATACTTCAAGAAAAATAACGATGTGACAATGTTGTATGTACGAAATTATACGCTGAAGTTTGGAAAGGTCAATTTTACCGGCCGTGGTAGGAACAGTGAATTCTTTAAATATATTTCCTATTTTGTATTTTATTTTCAGAATATTATTTCTTGATCAGAGACGCTTCACATTTGCATTCTAAAATCGGGCATTTCGTATGCAGCAATCTAATTCATTCGTATCTTCTACTTTCGAATCGTGCTATTTCAAAATCGTGTCCAGACAGAATTGGGATCGAAATTCCAGAATTGTCTACGGTCGCGTTTATGCGAATCCCTGCAGAGGGTAAACAGTTCCATCTGTTTTCCATCGCGAAAGTTAATAATCTCCGACTAGCCACCCCCGCAGCGTCTCTCTCGCGAACTTTGCAATTAGCACCGTCCAACTGTAGCAGGGCCACGCGGGTCCGGGCTCACCGGAAACGGTTAGCATTGCCCGCGGGAGGTGGTGCGGGGGGCGAGGAAAGAAGCAAAAACCCGTCGGAGAAAGACAATTCCGGTTTCCGGTGAATAATGCACGGGGCCGAGTATACGGGTGCAGCCGTAGCAGCGACATTATTCGCGGCGTATCCCGAAGGAAATTAGGAAACGCGCGGAGCAAACGCAACAACCCCCTCCCCGCATTCCCTTTTACACCCGCCCGTCGACATGCCGGCCAAGTCACAAATGTAATATTCACGAAATAATACAGCCGACCTTTTCGCCGCTTTCTCTCGCAGCGTTTTTCTCCGTTCGTTTATTTTTTTTCCCCCTTTTCTTTCATCCCCCCGTCTTCCTGGCGCCGCGAGGTTTAATAGGAATACCGGGTACACCTTGGTACAGTTGGTGTACCTGGTGCCCGAATGCCTAGAATTAAACTATGGAAATCCATATAGAACCAGTCCGGTAAATGGTGTCCGGTAATGGTGGTTTCACTCTCTCATGCAAATGGCGGCGGTTTTCCGCGAGAGCGGGATCGTTTTAATGTTGGTTTTTATATTTTTATAGTTGCGTACGTGGGGAGCTTCTTTGTTGAGGTAAACTGTGCTAGTGTTGACCGACAACTGCATTGCCAGGACGATTGAATCAA
>CM052115.1:9707733-9727680 GCA_028454245.1 Halictus quadricinctus | reverse complement strand
TTGCCCGGAAGGTGACCGAGGACAGCAGGTTCAAAGAAAGAGAAACACTCTAATGGAATAAGCAGTGAGATGTAAGTACGAACTTTCGTCCTCGAAATGCTCGAACTTTGGATCTTCAAAATAAAAATTGTTCGCTTCGATCACCAGCTAGCGGAGCCAAGTAGAAATGTTTTTCTTAAATATTTATTGCACTGCTTTAAATTGCGCCATTTGTGTCGTAAACGGAGAAAATCCGGTCTAAATATCAGACTGCGGATCTTTATGCAAGAGAAACATGGTCTATATCAATTATACAAACAGTGTAAAAAGAAACAGCGGATTTTCGTGGCAAAATAAAAATGGTCGACTTTCGATGAAGTTTTCAGAGTATGTATAATTGATATCAGCAAAATGTATTTTTTAAATTTTCAATACAGGTTCGCGCAAAGAAGTTTTACACAACAACTTGATTTTCACTGTAATTCCTAATGATAAAAATGTTCACATAGCGAACTAAAAGCAAGTAGCGTTCTATCTTTAAGAAAAAAGATCGAATTCACATGGTTCGATGTTAGAAAGGTTGTCGGTCCGTTTGAAAATGGCCGAATATTAGTGCGAGTTGGTGTGCAGTGACGAACGTCGACTATCCAGGGCAGGGACAGACTCGCGTGTCGCTGTACGTCCCGATGGTAGATAGAAAGATGAGCCCGGCTTCCGTGGAAGCCGAAGGACGGGAGCGTCTCGTGGTATAGTACGCGTCGCGTCGTCCAGGCAGCATAATACGCGCGATGCACACGAGCCGGCTCATCTGCATAACACCGGCGGACGCAGCCTCGACATGAATATTTACCGGTCATTTATAAGTCCCCGGTGTGTAGGGGCGTTTATCGCGATTCGTCCTCGTCCTGGTCGTCGAAACGACGCGACGACGAGGCAGCACCACCGATCCTATTCGATCGGCACCGGGGGGATCTTCGGGACGGGTTGCACACCGGAAGAAGAGACTCACCGCACCGGCCACGAGAACCGCGACCGAAGGGGACCCAACTTTCTGCCATGGTGATTGCCGGGGCCCAACCGAGTTTACGATATACGGCCGTTTACTTTATTGCCGGCTGCCTCGTCTCGTTACTTTCGACCGTTCCGGGAAATTTCGCAGATTTCTCGTACCGATTCGCGAGCACCGATCGATTCCAGTTCCTTGCCTTACCTGCTCCCACGAAACCGCTGCCTCCGTCGCCATTTTCTCGCCCGATCGAGCCATCCAGCGAATTCTCTGTTTACCCTGCGTCAAAACTATATCCCTTGCGACTTATTCTTTTTCTAATATCTTTTTATATGCGATCAGGATTTTTTTATTGATTTCCTTTACACCAAAATAAAATTTTGCTATTGTCGATATGCAAACATTTTCTGCATCGATTACGACGCACTGAAGCCACGTAGGATTATTAATGAATCGAGACTCCCCAATTCTTTTGGACTTCCTATTAATTTAACTTCGAACAAAATCTAGTGAACATGTATCTGATTCAATCCTGATTAACTGAAATGAAATTCTATAAATTACCTCCACAACATTAAAATTATTAGTGACAATTACGAATGCATATTTAACTCGGGTGTCGTGCAACTGAGGCAGAAATTTGTCTATTTTGCATAAAGATTCGGCGTCCACTGGGAAGGAAATCGAACGGCAAGAGTCGACCTGGTGATCGATTAGAATCGTCTGATGATCGCAGAAGGGTTAAGGGAGAGAAGATTAGGGTCGACCAATGGACGAGTGGCACCGATAAAAGAAAAACAGGATCGTCGGTGGTGTGCGGCACAGGGGAGCTAATTTAATAAAACCGCGAGTCGGTGGTTACGCGGCGAGAATCAGCGTGAAAGAGAGGAGGAACGAATAACCAAGCGGGATTGGAACGAGAGAGGGAGAGAGAGAGTAGAGAGAGGGACGAGGGTGGCGAGAGCGAGGGAGAATTTTTCATATGCTTACTTGCACAGAAATAATGAGCTTGTCCATAAATAAAGAATAGAAGCCGCTCGCGGCGAATGGGTAATGAAGTCTCTTGTGGATAATTGTTATCGCTGGAAAACGTTGCCAGCCTTGCGTTTTCCACCGCGAAACGATGCAGACGCGGCCAAACGAAATACAACCACCCCCTCCCACCCCCAGACCATGACGGGAACCCGTAGCGAAGCGTTTCCCAGCTCGACTTTTTGGAAGCTCTTCCAACGCGCGGACGGAATCAAAGCGACCAGCCTCGAGGCTTCAACCGGATTGCGAGACGATCTCCCGATGGGTCGTTTCATTTCGCAATCCGCCGAACAATTTTCGCGACCCGAGATTTTCTATCCCTCTATCTATCTATCTCTCTCGCTCTCTTGCTCTATTTTTCTCTTCCGATCGTTTTTGGCGGAACGATCCGGTTTTTCGATCGCTTTGCGTGCTAAACAAGGAAACGTAGTTCCTTCTTCCTTGAGAAATTGGTCGGAATAATCGCTTTTTTTGCTTCTATTCTAAACGTTAAATATATTAATCCTTTGTACTCGAAGCTATTTTAACTTCAAAACATTTCTTCCGACCTAGAATATTTCCCTTCTATACATTTTTCTTTCATGCTATAGATACGATTTACTCGTACAATACTGAGGTGTTTAGTAATTTATTAAGTTCAAACAAATTTTATAATGTAAACAATATTTTGAATAATGATACAGCCATTTTTAGTGGCGCCTTACGAGTTCTAGGGGTTAATTCAATAATTTCGATGACCCTTTGCACTCGAAGCTATATCGATTCCGGAATAGAATATTTTCGATACGTATGACTAAACTGGAGATTCATTCATGGGAAAAGCGAGTAGGTGCAATTCGAAGCAGCACGGAGATTAGAGGATTTTTAAGAACATCTGTATATCATTTTCAACCTGTTACAGTTATTCAAGCGAGGAGGACAATTTTATTTGGCCCCTGAAAATTTTGATTATGATAGTCTACCTTTTCCAGTTTGTCCATATAAAATTTAGTATTTGTGCTTGTGCCATTCTGGAACATTTAGCAATTTTTTAAACGCTCTCCATCCTATGGTAGCTTATAACAATGTGAGTTTCTTTTAATACTTTGCATACGGAGTGAGTAGACAATGATATACGAGCTTTGAAAATTTAGATTTTTGACATGAAACTTGTAGTCAGCTTTAAGTGGCCTAATAATGAGCGTAAGTGTTCCGGGTCGCAGGTTGAGCGTGGCTGGTCTAGAGATTTCAGATCAATTTCAGATGTTCATGATCCAAGTGATCGCGACAACGGCGGTGGTTAGCCACCCCTCGAATCAGCTCGCTCTTTCCGACCGTTCTCAGCGTTCGCCGGAATCGCAGAAGAACAAGAAGAAGTCCCCGGCGAAAGGGGGAATCGTGTTCCGCGCTCGTAACCATTATCACCGGTGCCCTTCTTCGATAGGGTCGGCACGAGGTCGCTGAAATAGCGACACGAAAGGGCCCCTAGCCTCGATTTATGTGCCGGTACACCGTACGCCAGGATCCTCCTCTCATCTGAAGCGTCGATACAGGTTTTGTACTCCAAATTAATCCTCTTGCAATTCACCCTTTCGGAAATCAAACTCACCATTTTCCTAAATTCATCTTGTCAGTTTATTATTTCTAGGTTTTCTCAAAAGAGATTAAATGGAGAAAGATTGAACCTAAAGAAGAAGAAAAGGAATAGGGAAGACCAGAAGAAGAAAGAGGATCTAACAGTGTCCAAAAAGAAATGGAGAAAGACACTCCCAAGCAGAACATATGAAGAAAGAAAGAGACTGAGAGAGAGAGAGATAGATCCAAAAGAGGAAGAAAGATGAAGAGAACACTAACAGCGTCCAACGGAAGTATGCTCGACCAGAGCAAGAAAGAAGGAAAGCAAGAGATAGAAGAGGATGCTCTCGTCGGGAGATTTAGTATAGTTAGATCGTATCGGGGGTGGCTGTCTCTGCTTACTGTGCTTACTCTGGTGCTTACTGCGCGCACAGCCACTCCGTCTAGCTCGGAGGTATTTGATATTGACTTGCCGAGCCTCGACTTTGAACTCGCAGACCGGCAGGCAGCTCGAAACCGGGACGGGGGTGGTGAACGGGGGTGTGGGGGTTGGCGACGGGAGAAAGAGAGCCGGACCGGGCCGAGCCACGTTTAATTAAAAAGCCTTCTGCACCCCCGCGACCCCGGTTCTTTCACCCTTTCCACCCCGCGATATGTGCGGGCCCCGATAGTCGACACATTGGTGATACCCGGAAAACCGACCCCCTCTCTCCCTCCAACGCTACTCCCCTTTCCCCCTGCAACCCCCTAAGTACACACCGGCGGCTCCTCACAAAGGAAATGGAATCCTTTACTTTCCGGATGGAATTAACTGGGAAACTCGGCGAACACACCCGGCACACCAGGCACCGGTGGCTTGATTATTTTAACCTGGGTTATCGCCGGCTGCTCTCGAATTAGCTAGCTTGTTTGGTGACGATTTTGTGGGATTGTTGATTGGTGATGATCTTGAGTGGTGCCGAGTGTGCTCAGAGCTTTTGTTCTTGATTCGCGCGGTATTCGAGTGCTCGACAGTGGTATTCGTTGTATTGTTCGTTATACTATTCATGGTGCTACGTATTGTACCACTCATTGTGCTATTCAATGCACTACTCGTGGTACTACTCATTATTCTACTCATTATACTACTCGTTGTAGTATTTATTGCACTACTCACTGTACTGTACTATTCACCGATTCTACCATTGAATGTACTACTCATGGTACTACCCATTATTCTACTCATTCTACTACCCGTTGTACTATTTATTGCACTATTCACTGCACTGTACTATTCACTGATTGTACCATTGAATGTACTACTCATTATTCTACTCATTACACTGCTCATTGTATTATTTACTGCACTATTCACTGCACTGTACTATTCACTGATTGTACCGTTGAATGTACTACTCATGGTCCTACCCATTATTCTAGTCATTATACTACTCGTACTATTTATTGCACTATTCACTGCACTGTACTATTCACCGATTCTACCATTGAATGTACTACTCATGGTACTACTCATTATTCTACTCATTATACTGCTCATTGTATTATTTACTGCACTATTCACTGCACTTTAACATTCACTGATTGTACCGTTGAATGTACTACTCATGTTCCTACCCATTATTCTACTCATTATACTACTCGTTGTACTATTTATTGCACTATTCACTGCACTGTACTATTCACTGATTGTACCGTTGAATGTACTACTCATGGTACTACTCATTATTCTACTCATTATACTACTCATTGTACTATTTATTGTACTATTCACTTCACTACCTATTGGGCTACTCATTATACTACTGATTGTATTATTAATCGTTCTACTAATGGTGCTACTCATGGCACTACTCACAGTACTATTCACTGTGCTATTCATTATACTGATCTTTGACTACTCATTGTACTTGCCTTGTACTACTCATAGAACTATTCATTGCGCTACTCGTGGCTCTACTCATAATACTACTCATTGTACTGTTCATTGTGATTATTGATTCATGCACTATTTAAGTGCTCAACGGTACTACTCATTTTAGTATTCATTGTGTTACTCATGCTACTATTCATTGTATTACTCTTGGTACTACTCATTGTACGATTTATTGTACTATTCATTGTACGATTCATTGTGCTACTTATTGTACTATTTACAGTACTGTTCACTGCACTATTCATTTATGAATTATTATATTATTCATTGTTTTATTCAGTGTACTATTCATTTTGTGATTGATTATACTATTCGTTGTGTTACTCATTATTCATTGCATTTTTCATTGTACTGTGCACTGCAGTGTTCGTTGTACTGTTCATTGCAATATTCACCGTTCTATACACCGCACTATTCATTTTACTATTCATTGTAGTATTCGCTGCGGTATTCATCGTACTATAGATTCTACTATTCACGTGCCAACAGAATCCCAAATTCCATTTCAGCTTCTCATCTCGACCGTCATTCATAAGACAGCCAAGAAGCAAACACACCGTATCCGAGCGAGATAACGGTGGTGTATAAAATATTTTTTCAACGTTCCCCGACACACATATCCGCCTCCATAAAAAATAAAGAAGATAGATAGCATCGTCGAATTAAAGAGCGCGCCGCCCAAATCTAATTGGACAAGAGTCTCTACAGCGAGAAAATAGAACCGTGACGCTACCGCGGAAGTCGTCGCAATTAACATGAAAATGAAAGAAAGAACGAATCATCGCTGTATCACGATTCCCCGCGGCGTTTCGGTGCTGACGGCGAAGTTCGAAATCCTGAACAATGTGGATGGAAAGCCGCCGCCGCCGGACGCAATAGAACCACGGTCTGATTAGAACGAAAACCTCGGTGGCGACGTCTCGTTCCCGTTTCTGGGAAAACATTTCTCTAACAAACCGACTGCGCTAAAAACACAGCTCGAACAGAAGGAGCATAGTTTCGGTATCTCCGGGAAATTCCGAGCACTGTGTGCTCTTGCTTTGCGAAGAAAAGGAGCGGAAGGGTCAGAGAAGAGAGAGAGAGAGAGAGGATCCCTGATATTTCGCGGACACCGACTAGCAGAGCATTAGCCACGCAACGGTCGCTTTCTTGCGACCGCAAAAACCGCGACGGACACAAAGTCGCGTGTGCCCGTCGTATTTCGCATTAGCACGTCTCCTAGCGTGTCGGGTCCGTGCCGGTAAATGATACACGATGGCGAAATGACGTGAAATAACGCGAGGCTTTCCATCTGTTCGCCGGTGCGGTGTTTTCTAACGAGAGAGACTTCTCTCTCTCTCTCTCTCTCTCTCTCTCTCTCCCCCCCACCCCTCTTTGCTTCCCATCCCGTAGCGTCGTTTCTCGCTCTATACAACAACCGCTCGTAACCGATGAAATTCGCGAATGAATTATTCATTTAATCGCTCCACGGACAATTTATTTGCGAACAAGAGCGTTCCGCCGCCCGTGTCCACGGAAATCGGCTTAAGAAACACACGACGCCGGGTTTCACCGATGCTCGACCGCTGCAACCGCGTTTGCGAAACGGTTGGCTTTTCTTTCGCGGCTCGACACGCGAAATTCTTTGCCACTTTGCTGCGTGTCGCGGTTCTGCCGATCTTCTCGGCTGCTTAGTCCCGTTCTCAACTCGATTCTCAAAGCGGAAGAACAAACAGAGTATCATATCTTGCCCGATATTCACTGTCCTGGAATTTCATATAAAAATGAATTGTTTTAACGTAATCTTCATTATTTTCTCGTGGAACTTTGATGAAAATATCCGTGACGCTCTCCCGATTAAAACGAGACCCAACACGATACAGTTCGTATCATACTTATTTGTGTAAATCGCAGTTGAAGGTAACCTCGATTATCCGAACCGATGCGCGAGGAAGAGAGGGAATGCTGGACTAAATCGATACTGGTTTTCATCAATTATTACTGTTTTCCCTTGCAGTACACCCTTATAGTTTACTCAGAATTTCTGTTTTCAGGATTAATATTTACCGTTCGCGATAATAAAAATGCAAGGTTCAAGGATAGTTTCCGGACAGACCGCTCCGGACTTCCGGCGAATGACGAACCTGCAAGTGGCAGAGAGGAGAAGAAGGTTCCAGAGTTTCGAACCTGTTCGAAACGCGGAAATGGCGGCGCGTTATTTCTTTCTGAATCGGCTTAATTGCGGGACGATATATGCATCCGCGAACCACGGCG
Source organism: Halictus quadricinctus (assembly GCA_028454245.1). Taxonomy (NCBI): domain Eukaryota; kingdom Metazoa; phylum Arthropoda; class Insecta; order Hymenoptera; family Halictidae; genus Halictus; species Halictus quadricinctus. The sequence continues at coordinate 9,719,923 of CM052115.1, read as the reverse complement.
GCTGCTCCCGCTCGTATCGTCCTTTGTCTGCCTACCGGACGAAGACGGAGAGACGGAAAGAGGGGGATGGAGGGAGACGGAGAGAAATAGTGGAAGACAGAGAGGAACAGGGAAAGACGAAGAGAGAGAGGGAGAGAGATTCGAGTCGGGGCTTAGGGAATCGCGCGCGGCTTAACGGCACCGCGGAAATTGCTTTTTCTCCGGGCTCGGTGTATGACGCGATCAAGGATGCCCGTGAGAGCAGCCGTGTCCCTTGATAAACGTGACTCACGAACGCACACCTGCTCCCAGTCGAAGAGAGTCCTCTCCTCCATCCAGATTCGCACGCGAATCGCCTCTTAACGATTTCCTCGTGTCCTCCGTGGAAAATCGCCTCGGCCGACCCGGAACGGTGCCCGTTCGTTCATTCGTACGATGCGAGGACATTAACGGGGAATCCTTGGTTTCTCCTTCTCGAAAAACCTTGTTTCTTCTGCATTTTCTTCAGCACATTATCTACCGGCGATTATTATTAGGGTGACCCATAAGTAATCAATTATTTTGAAATCTAAAACAAACTTTGTAGTACATTCAAGTTTTCATTTCTTCATTTATTATATAATCTCCAGCATTATCAGGGACAGTTTGCCATCTTTCCTGCAAATTTTCAATCCCCCTATTATAGAAATCCAGGGTTCGTCAAGCAAAATATGAATCAACGTGCCTGCTTACATCTTCTATGAATGTTTTATTTCTTAAATGATGCTCCAGAGATCTGAGAAGATGATAGTCAGAGGGAACAATATCCGGTGAGTACGGGGGAATTTTCGTAAAGGAAAAAGAATCACCCTTTCCAAGGAGATACATTTTCGCGACACCTTGTAGAGTCATTGGAGAACACATGGACATACAATAAGTATAAAGTTCTTTCTTCTTTTAGAAAACTAGGAACAACAAAGGAGAAGTTCTAATCACTTTAACCTAAAATAATTTATAACGGTGAGGGGGAAATTGATTTGGCAAATGAACGGCTCGAGTAGCATCTTATGGCATCTGTACAGGCCCGTGCAGTAGCCCGTAGAACAAAAGTGGAGGAACAGCGGTGAAGAAAAATGGAAGAAGAGCACTCGTGACAGTCATAAAACCAGCGAGCTGTCTTCAAGGATTCTCGGAGCGGTCTCACGCGAGAATCTCTGCCACCTGGAGAGCGTCGCCGCTCCTTAGCGGAGAGGATCGAGGATCGAGGAGTCGGATCGACACCAAATTAGTGACGACTTCGATTCGTGGCCGTGTCGGCGGATAGAACGTATCGGTTCCCGATGGTCCTCTCAAAGATGGGAAGAGAGGAGCGCAGAAAAAGGAGGGAAAGAGAGATAAAGAGAAAGAAAGGGAAACGTAGGGCTGTGCACGCGAGGGCTCCCGGTGGCCGCTTGTCAGCGCTATCTTCGGCACGGCGCACGTTTCCAAGCTCTTCGCTCCTCTCCTCTCCGTTGGGGTCCTTTTAGTCCCGCAGGCAACATCCTCCTGCGAAGGACGTGCATCCGTGTGTTTCGGGTGATGTATATCGACCGGTTGGCGACAATCATCGGCAAGGATTCGCTCTCTCACGAAGCCAATTACAAGGATACCAGCGCCGCCGCGAGATCATTGCGATTTATTTTCTCACCCCGCTCTCTCACCTGCCGATTCCCATTTCCTACCGTGTTCCTCCTACCTTGGGCGTTGCTCTTTGCCACGGAATCATTTTGTTAATAGTACACCCGCCGAGCTTTTACAGTGACTGGCCGTCCGGGTAAAATTTACGAAACTTATTATTCAACGACACTGTGTCACTTTCAAGGGATGATTTCACTACCAAAAATTACACGCAAGATATATTTATGATTAGACAAATGGGCAGGTGTAATCTAAAACAGTGAAAACATTCGAAGAACACAAATATACTTTTATATTATTTTCAATCTATTAAACATTTTCAAAAAAAGAAATTTCTATTTCGCTGTATTATTTTGCGTAAAGATCCGCTGTCCATCTTCTTGCACACAGAGTTTCACAATTTTCTCAAGTTCTTCAAGGTCATTGTAAACCCTCCATTACACATTTCTCGCTACTTTCGAGATAGTTGATAGAAAAGACCATTTCGTCTTATTTTGTGGGACGATTCCAATCGTAAAAATTACATAAAAATAGATACAGTGAAATCTCGATATATGTCAACAACACGGGACGTACATGTGCCGTGTTATGTTTACATTCCTCGGCGTCCGAGGCCTCTCGAGCTTCACGGTCTTTCACGGGGTATACCCCGCGGTAGTGGGGATAATTCCGCGACGTTTATCATGCAGGCCTTGGCGACATATATAGAGAAATCAGTGTATGTTACTGAAAAATGACTCTTCATGCACACAAAGCAGCATAACCTTCTGAACTGCTAAGTGCCCGGAGGTTCATTCGAACCCCTCCATTAGAATTCCACCATTTTCTACCATTTGGAGCGAGAAAATTCTCCTCTCGAGAATCGGCCAAAAAATATTTCCACCTTCCAGTTGAACCGCTGATGCCCCCATAGTTATCAGCACGTTCTAAATCCCTTGCTTCCGCGAAACTCCATGTAAGGGCCGAATCGCCTAAGCTTCCCGAGGCTGAGGAAAACCGCGTCAGGTAGCCGCGTTCCTTGTAATCGGTCGGCTGGCGAAAATTTCAATCGAGTCAGCCCGTTATGCGAAGCCTTGGACGGCATGGGACACCTTTTTTCTCGTCAGCATCGGTTCCATGTACGTAGTGGATGTCGGCGTCGGCCACGACATGCCTTCGCGAACACGGGACCGGATCGTCTCTCTCTATTTCTCTCTCTTTCTCTCTCTCTCTTCCTCTGTTCCTCTTTTTCCCTGCTCTCTCGCGCGGTGTCGCCAAGACGCATTGCGCGTCGCGCTATCGGCAAAAAGGCCGGCTTTCCAATTGAATTTATTCGCCTAACGAGTGTAGATTCCCTCGCGCCGAGAGACCGGCTATGGCCAGGACAAATGGCGCATCTCGCCGCCATGTAGCCGGAACGAGAGAATTCCGTTACCAGTGTGGAAAGCGTCGGGAATTACCGACGACAGCGTTACAGGATCACGTTGTGGGCTCGCCGTGATCCTGCTCTCTTGTCTCGAGCCGGTCATGTTCTATTGAAATTTCCGACCGACCGCCATTTTTACCCGCAATCTAATTACCGGTGCGCTCGGGACTGCTCAATGACGATCGGTCTCGCAGGATTATTTGCTGAAAGGACGCATTGCAAGCTACCAAAGTGTTCGATCGTATCGTTTCACGCAATTTGTTCGTTTACGATTGGAACTGCTGTTGGAAAATTGACTACGGTACAGCGGAGCCATTTTAGCGACGTATCGCGGCGTTCTTTGCATTGTTTTCTCAGGATCGTTCTTATAGTTCCATAGATTATTGCTTTGTGAAAAAGGCATTGAAAACTTCCGCGAGAAATTATTACTGTTCGGTGTAATTTGTTGGTTCGTGACCGAGACTGCTCACCACTACAAGTGTTAACACTAAACCTACCACCGCCGGTGAATAAGACCGATTCCAGATTTTTTATTTTACGATTACTGAGATTATAAAGAAGCTTTAAAATGATTAAGCAAATACATTCAGTAGAGCATGTATTACAATGCGACAGGCAGAAAATCCAAACAAATTCAGTCTCATTATTTTTGTAAAGGCGACATGCGTCAGTTACTTTTAAGGTAAGTTTAGTGTTAACAGAATCTCTAGCATAATCAAATTAACCGCAATGTACAGGGTGTAAAGAAATGTACGGATCAATGAAGATCCGTAAAAAAGAGTCGCCGCAAAACTGTCCTTGACCTTGATTTTCAAGGGCAGGTTTTTGTTTTTTGTCATGACGCGCAGAATGTAATGTGATAAAAAGAAATTTGACCTGGAAATTCAAGGTCAAGGACAATTATGCGGAACCGTTTTTTTTACAGATCTTCATTGAAACGAAGATGTAGAATACGCCTATGGCAGTCAAGACCAAACATTTCTTTACACCCTGTACAATTCTTCCGGCGATTCGAATGAATCGTTATCTATCCGGATCAATCATCCGTGTGACCATGGTGCGTGGAGGGGTGTCCGGGAATGGGAACAGCACGGGATCAGCCCCATAGATCCGTCAGAGCCGTGACCCTAGGAGCGGCAAGAGTGCAAGAGCGGCGCAGGAGTGCATCGTGTCCGGTTGTGCACTCGATCCCCCGGGTGTATCGCGCGCAGTCACAGAGAGAGCCTGCATTACGTATGGCGATTGCGTCAGGGTGATATCGTCATCGGACAGGCCGAACACGACTTTAGCCTTCTCGGCTAAGGACACGGGAGAGGAGAGCAGAGGTGCGTGTCCCGACACGGCTTGCCCATTAGGTGGACCCGCCGCGCCATCAGATTAGATTCCGTTTCGTTCTCGGTTGGTCCGCAACAATGCGGCTGAACCGCGATGCATCGCCGGAACGACGACGTCCTGGCTAACACGCTTCCTGGATTCGTGAATCTCTGGGCCCAGAATCCTCTCTTCACCAGCCCCCCCTCTCCCTCCTTTTCGTTTCATTTCTTCATCCCTCCGTCCGCCACGTGATTATCCCTCCGTCCGACACGCATCTTATTGCATAGTTTGCTCTAGCTTGATGCGAAATTGCACTCGGACGCTAAAGTGTCCCAATAAATTCTGTCGATTTCTGTGTCAAGGTCTTCTTACGAAATGTTAGGGTTAAGAGGAGCGCCGTGTTCATTGTTGAAAATGTTAGGATCAAGAAGAACGGTACAGTGAATTCTCGATATATGTCACGGATCTTGTCAGCGAGACATACCCGAGCCGTGTTATGTTTACTCGAGGCCCTTCACGGAGTATACCCCGCGGTAGTGGGGATAATTCCGCGACATTTATCATCCAGGTCTGCGCGACATATATAGAGAAAACCCTGTACATTCGTTTCTGGAAATGTTAGGATGAAGAACGCTGTATTCAGTTTGAAAAATGTCACACTGATCGGACACTTCGTTCCAAAAGGGATGGACGGGGCCCCTAAGAAAGTCGACCAGCATTTAATAGGTGGCAGCAGATAGCGGGAAGTATAGTGTTCGCAGGATATCGGACGGCGTAAAAGCGCGAGCGTTTTCTACAGTGGTTCACGCGGTCCAGGACAAAAGTGGAAACGAGCCGATACGATAGGAGCGAAGCGGAAGCGTGCTGTGCCAGAGAAAAAGAGAGAGAGAGAGACTGGATAACAAAGCTCCGAGAAAGCATCAACCGGGCCCGACAAAAGCCCGATAAGATTAAGTGCGCCCCGGGGCAAAGGAGCATCCTTTACTGCTCGCGGCTCCGCTGCGAAAGCCCGATCCCATAATCGCAACGATCGATCGAGCCCTCTCGACCTTCGTCTCTGCCTGGAAAAGTCTGTCTTTTCGAAAAGCTGACCATCCTTTTATCGTTAGACTGCTGATCTTATGCATTTATGACAGCAATCGAAAACAGTTCAGAGATTACAAGAATCTACCATACCATTGAAATTATTAACGCTAAACCTACCAGGCACGAAACATACAAAAGTAAAACGTCTCATAGAAGGGAAACGATTGAATTTAGTTAAACTTTCAACGATTTTCATTATAATATGTACTCAAGGGCCCGGTTTCCGTAGATTCGCGATAAGGTAGAGTGACTATATTACCGACAAAAATGGTTTTACGTGCCTCAAGTTTTCGTCCTTATACAAGAATATTTTGTCGCTGGTAAAGGGCTCATTCGAAAGAGGAAGGTTCAATCCAATGATATTTGGTAATATAAGCGTTAGAAGTAGAGACACCTTCATGACCCTCCTCATTACACATCCATTACATTTTCTTTTTTAACGCTAGATTTAACCGGTCATTTTAACGGATTCTACTGTTACTAATAAACTGCGGATCTTTATGCATTTATGACTTATGGGAATGTTCAAAAAATGCTGGAGCATCAAATTCGACAGAATCTAGTGCGATTTTTATTTACCTTGGATCTACAAATGCTGTTACCACTGAAAGTAGAATTTCATTTGGTACCATTTTCTTGAAGTTTGTCTACAAAAATTGAAAATTGCATAAACATCTAGTTATTAATTTACGATTATTGAGATTGCAAAGGTCCATGAAGTATTATCAAAAACAATTTTTGTTTGGTTATAAGTAGACTCCGGATGTTAATGCAAATAGCAATTAATGGAGTCAATTAAAATTTTATTTTCAGTGATAGTAACCTTTGTAGATTATAAATAAATAAAAATCGTACTAAATTCTATCGAATGTTATATTCTACCAATTTTTGTGAAAATTTTCAGAAGCCGTAAATGCATAAAGATCCGTACACAAGTTATAACAGAAACAGTAAAAAATTTGGACTGACATTCTTGTCAGTTTTATAAATTAAACCAGTAATATCAAGTAAACCCAGTGTTAATATGTGTAACAGATTGAAAATAATATAATATTTTAAAATTATTCCAATGATTCCACCGTTTCAACTTACTCATTTTCGTCAACGCTTAGCGTCCACGGTTTACATAGTAATTATACTATTTTCAGATCCCAAGTCTAGGTAATTTATTTGTTCCAGGTTCCAGCAATGCGTGCGTTCGAATACATTCGCGAGTCGGTGCGTCGTCACCACGTGTAGATCGTTCGTATGGAGATCGCACGTGATCTGCGAGGTCGTTGGGACGTCCGCGAACAATTTTCCAACGGGCCCATTCTTCGAAAGCCCGTGGAATTATCGAAGAAAGAGGGGCGTGTCCCGATGGGAATTTATTCGAGGACTTATAACGTACACGGCCGGGGCCCGCATTAATGTATCTGCTGTGAAATCGGTGTCCTCGGAATCGGCGCGACACGCACTCGATGTTGTTGCGGCCTTTTTCGATTCAGCCATACCGGTTCGGGACACGTTGCGGTTTCGCGCGGACTATCGGCATCTGAGAAACGATCTTTGACGCGGCGATCGTGCCTCGTCGCCGGACAATTCGCATAATCACCCCCGCGACTCATTAATAGCGGGATTTTACAGAAAATAAAAATTCTCTGCATCGATTTGATTGCACTATTTTCCATTTACCGAACGGTTAGAACCGATAGAAAGTTCGTAGCGTTTTTAAATTAAAATTCGAAGATAAAATTAACCCCTGCCCTACAATCATTAGTTTCTTTTAAATCGACATAAAATTTTGTTCTTGCATAGCCTTTGAAGAAAACATAGGCATACAAAAAACATAAACCTTTTTGTCCTATGAAGTTCCTAGCGTTTTTAAATTAAAATTCGAAGATAAAATTAACCCCTGCCCTACAATCATTAATTTCTTTTAAATCGAAATAAAATTTTGTTCTTGCATATATAATATATATAGCCTTTGAAGAAAACATAGGCATACGATAAACTTTTTTGTTCTATGAAATTCTGAACAACGGAGAATTTCCTAAGCACTAAATAAATAGTAGTGCAAGAGTTGGTTTACAAGAGTGTTAAATATTAATTAAGATTGATGATACTCGCGCGTTTTAACATTCTCCGTACAGAAGATTTTGCACAGCGCTGATTAAACTCGACACAGTTGCCAAGTAACTGAAAAAATGCACTAGTTGAAGAGAACAGGAACTCGCCGATTTCCGACTGTCTACAAATTAGACAGCTCGAGATGATTGAGTTGTTAGAACCGATCAAACACGTCATTAAAGTCGTCAAAGAGGAAGAAGCCTGATCGAAATACCGTTGACTCGAAGACACACAGATTACAGACCTCCGTTTAGACGTTCAAACCAGAAAGTTAAACACTTGATCATAGAGGATTGCATAAATAAAGTTAGCAGAAGGTGAAAAGAAAAGGTTGCTCATCGAAGATTTACCTCGTCGGCATCGTGGACCTCCTGGTTTCCTTCGCCTAATCGCACTAACGGAGATGATCCTGTTCCTGTGGCTCTGTAACGGAATGAAACGCACGGATGAAATAGTTTATTCGCAGACAGACAGTCGCCAGGAGACTGTGAATTTTTATATAAAATTTAAAGTCAGTCGATCATCTCTAGATTTCATGGAAATTATTTAAAAATAAATCCTAATGTCTAAAAAGATCCTATGTCTAAAAATGGTAATTAGGAAAATTGTTATTACGCTAATTTCCGCCTATTAAAATTGTTAAGAAAGGGAACTAATGTTTAGGGGGATTAATTCCCAACGTATTCGTTGCAATTGAGATAAAATCATTATGCAAAATCTTCTGAATTAATTGCACGGAAAGACCGCTGAATACAAATCAATTTCTAGGTTTAATACTTTTCTACTTTTAATACTTATTAATACAAGTTTCGATTAATATTTGCGCAGTTTAGTGTCGCTACGGTTTTGCAATGAAATGTCTAGTGTAATAACGAGTAAACCGCAGGTTGCTTAGCGCTAATGCGATCATTATCCGCCGGGCGAATTAGTATCGCGTGAATTAAAGTATCCTATGACTGAACGCTGGAAGCCCCGGTAGATTTGTGAACGCGTCGGCCTGTAATAAATAATTACCGAAGCAAGACACAGCGGACGCATCCTCCATTCTTTTTTTTTTTTTCACGCGATTTTAACGACGCCTGCGTAGGAGGGAACCGGTGTGCAGACGGGAGGGGGAGGGGGCAAAGTAATCATAGAGCGCGCGTAATGATTCGCGGTTAATTCTTTGACCTAGCTTATTAGATTAATTAAGAGCCGGCAGAACGATCGAACGAGTGAGACTGAGACGCGTGACAGCCCGCGGAATAATAGTTCTAATCACGTTTCCCGGTAACGTTAATAAATTGGCTCGGGACATGGTACACGGCGCGCGCACACATCGCCGATCCGCCATTTTCACGCGAGTCTTTGTTCAAATCAGTCACGATGGAAAACGAACGGGACTTTTATTATTGGCCTACGTAGTTTCCTGTAAATCAGAGCTGTGAGACAAAAATTTGCATATTATCCCTCCGATGATTGCGCTGTCTTTTTATGAATCGGCCTTAACTATAGTTTCCATGTTAAAACAATGCTGATACTGAGTCAAAGTCGAGAATGTAAACGCTGTAAAAGTTGAAACAATTTTCATGAATTTTTTCCACTGTGACAGGACATCTCACATTATAATTTTTTTTTATTTACGTTATGAATTTAAAGAGAATTGCATAAACATTATACTAAACCGAGAATGTACAGGGTGTAAAGAAATGTTTGGTCTTGACTGTCCTAGGCATAATCTACATCTCCGGATAGATGAATATTTGTAAAAAAAGTTACCGCGAAATTGTCCTTGACCTTGAATTTTAAGTTCAAGCCAAGACCAAACATTTCTTTACACCCTGTACATAATTCATTCTAATCTAATTTTTAAGCAGGCACCTTTACTTAATTTTTGAACAGATACCTGTACATAATATTCTAAATGGTACCTGTACATAATGTTTAAAATGGTACTTGTACATAATTTGCAAACAGACACCTGTACATAATTTTTAATGTGGTATCTGTACATAATTTTCAAACAGGTATCTGAACATAATATTTTAAACAACTACCTGTGCATAATTTCTGAACAGGTACCCGCGCATAATTTTCAAACAGGTAGCTGTAAATAATTTTTGAACAGGTACACATTTTTGAGATCGCATATTGTAAAGGAAATACAGAAAGACAAATTTTGGTGGCTTCTAGAATTTCAAAACAGGGGTCAAGAACCCCATAAAAAGAATTGCGTACAAACGCCAAAGAGAGTAGCCTGAAACTGCATTAAGTCGACAATGCAACACTGTACAACTTCGTCTAGATGCATTCTGCACTGTTGGCTTCGGCCACAGGAAAAAAGGAAGACACGTTCCCTCCCCTCCTCTGCAGAACTTCATTCACGTTACTTCTCGCGCCTATTAACACGCTCATTGCCAGAACAATATCCATAATAGCCGGATGCCTAGTGTTTCATTCTAATTGAATTTTAATTGAATGAACCTTAGACAAATTTAATTATTCGAAGAGCAAGCCTTTTGTTCGGTTTCTACCCTAAACGTATTAATTTTTATGTAAAGCTATACTAATCGCACCGACTTGAAAAAATTCACAGAACTCAACAAAGGTACAACAAAAGTCTGCAAAAAGTTCCAACTTAATCGCTCGCATTGTTCCATCAAAAAAAATTCCTAAACTCGACGTTTCTCACCGATTCTAAAAACGGAAACAGACATTTCTTCCGGAAGGAAAATCAATCGAAAATTGCAGCAGTTCCGTTCGAGTACGTGTGAACGGGGCCTTGTTCATCGGGTAGGCTCGCTCCTAGCGGTTCCGCCGCCCGTGGGGCCCCATCGGTCCCCCATCGGTCCCCCCATGAATATTCATCGCTTTTCCGGCCGTCGTCGTCTGGTACGCGAGCGTGCGTTGCTCCCAATTTGTCACACACCGTGGCATTATCCCATTTCGCTAATAAAGTAATATTACAGTGAAGATGCGGGTAAGACGTAGGCACGGGACTGATATTTTTTTCTTCTCTCTTTCTCTCTCCTCCTTCCTTCCCACCTCCCCCCTTTTGCCTCTTCTTCCTCGCCCTGTACTCTTCCTCGTTTTCTGCGCGCCACTCGCGTCTTACTCTGTTACCACGCCGCAATTATGCAACTTGGTAATTGCACGGCGCCTTGCCCGCCAGGTAGCCGTATCATCGTATAACGAGACGCGACTTTATTACCGAGTTCCTTTCGTCCGGCCTCTTCCAGGTGTCTGACGCGTGGAAAAAAAACGACGAGTATCCGGCTGGAAGGACGAACACGCGAAAATACAGGAGACAAGAAACGGCGATGTCGGGCCCCGAACGGGCCCACGGGCCCGACGTTTCGTTCGCTGGGCTCTGCGCGCGCGTCTTTTACTGCTAACCGGTATCAGTGCTCTGTGTTTTCCGTAGAATGTGAATCAGAGTGAGTTAAATATCTGGTTCTGCGGTTAGTAGATCATCGTCAACCATCATCACCGGCAGTTCTCGGACATCGAGCGAGACCAGAACTCACAATTCCTCGTGTGGAAAGCATAACGATAAATTCCAAAGAGAGAATCCAATTCCTCTCCTAATAACGATACTCCGGCAATACCGTAACGCGTATGGTTCTCTTGAAAAATGGCCGGAGCACTCAAGAAACTCGACGCTCGCGATAAGAAGTTAACGTCACCGGTAATTGAATCGGCGGGAAGTAAGCGGATCGCGAATTCGCTGGCTTGCAATTACAAGCCCCCGAGAGTCCGGCAATGGGAGAAAAAACCCGTGACGCCGATTCGTTTCGTTTCGAGCCAGAGATAATAACAGCTCGGTCGGGTAATTAAGTGTTAAATAATTGCTTAATTGAATTTATAGGCTCGGACGCGTACGCGCCGCGCTTCCGGTTCAATTAGGTTATACTTTCTGTGTCCACCGTTCGAACCGATCCTATCGATCGATCGGCGTTCTTCTGCAATTCCCTTGTTGTTCGATCAAGGATCTTCGCGCGAAATATTTTCTGTTCCGCGAGAAAAGGAGACCTTTTTAAATTTAATTTAATAAATATGTTTATTAAAAATATGTTGCTTCAGTGCGGACACAGGTGAACGCGGTGATGGATGGATTCCAATGAGCTGTTTAAAGGAACGGCTCGAGGATGATTAATCCGAATGGACGTCGTTTAATGAACGATCTCGGCGAGGCGCAGCCGGCTCGGATTTTCCTCGAACGTCCAAACTAATTCACCGCGCCGGGCCCGTGCTATATTACGACATTACTTTGTACCGTAATACAAGCCGATGTTGCCCGATTAACATCCAAGATTACAGGCCAGGCTCCTTACGCCAATGAATGTACTTAGGCGGTGAGAAACGATCGGTGCTGGCGGAGATAACGGCGACAACGCTTGGCGACGAGCAAGACTACGATTACCAAGGCTCCTTTGTCCCCTTGCACCACGATCCGCCTGCATCGGCCATGTTCCCTCGCGATTTTAATAACGATTCGACACTCGACCCTGCTCGTTCGACCACGCTCGCCTCGGAAAATAAGTTAACCGTCGCGATTTCAACGGGAAAATAAAATGAACGTTCCAAGAAATTCAGAACACGACTGAAATTTACAATTCCTCCCCTCTCCCCCCAAGCAGGGCCCGCTCTAGGGGGGGGGGG
>CM052115.1:9685664-9697406 GCA_028454245.1 Halictus quadricinctus | reverse complement strand
GCCGGAGCAAACTGGGTCAAAAGTTATACTTAAAATCACTTGTAATAAAAGTTTATGACAGGCTAGAATGTCCAAATCTATGCGATTTTTAGTGCCGGTCCCATGCAAATTGGCCACCTGTTACGACCACCGACCCGGATCAACCAGATTTCTTCGTCACTTCATCGGTGGGTGAAACTTCACTTTGGGGGACCAAGAATTGCTAACTTTTGTTTATACAGTCCTGTAGATTTTGACGAGAAAATGCCGAAAATGTAAGCATTAACGGCCGGAGTACACTGATTCAAAAGTGATACTTAAAATCACTTATAATAAAAGCCAATCCAAATCCATGTGGTCCAATATTAAAAAGGTCTATCGTCTTTTGAAGAGTGTACGAATATTAATATGTACCATGACTCACGCTCTAAGAATGTCACCTGAAGTCACTTGTCTTCACGTGACGCGACAGTCTGTACCTCAAGTTTCAGCGAAGGTTGCCCCGAAATCTCGAGTTGCCCGCAGAAGGAATTCCTCGGTGCATCGGATGATGCATCATCAGGAGCATCGAGGCGTGCACAGGTGCTAGGGTCCCCGATATCTCAGGTGGCCGTATTACGGGGCAATCAGCTTTGAACGGTAGGCGACGTGGCTCGCGAGCAAGTCCGTTACAAAGTCGGCGATTATCAACCGGGCAGAGGAGTGGCCCCGGTCGACCTCTTTGGAAACTGCGCTCGCGCGCGCGCGCCGTTTATTCGATGTCCTCTCGCGCGTCACGATGGATGCTCCGACGGTATGCGGGGCCTCATGGTGCACGGGAGGAGGGGGGAGGAGGAGGAGAAGGAGGGGTCTGTCACGGGGACTGACTCGCTTCGGGTCCTGCAGAAGGTTAATTTCAACCGATAAGATCGTACGAGCGGATTACGCGGCGGAACACGGCCGAACACCTGTAACGAACGTGATTTTCTTGCGCGTTCCATCGACCGAACGGGTCCCCCGTTCTGTACCCGTATGTATGCGCCCGCGTGTGCGTGTGTACCTGTGTGTACACGTCGCGCGATTTTCCCGCGTGTTTCGCTTCCTGCTGCGTTATCTGGACGACTGTCTGCGAGTTCGAGGGCCACGTTACGGGATCTAAGCGAGATCGGTTATTTTTCGGGCTGATCGGATTCCAGGTCGGGTGAACCGGGTTAATGAGAGGGGCGTAGTCTCTCTCGATTCGCAGTCCCTCTTTCTCTCTCGACGATCGCGAATGGTCCTTTTCTTTGTCACGTCTTGATCAGCCGCTCGAATCGATGGAGATCGGTCCCGACACCGTTGCCAGATACGTCGGACACGCCGGTGACTATCTGATCGCATGCGGTGACCGATATCAAGGTTAATTGCCGCCGCGCCGGTGAAATAGATTGCGGCTGTTGCTACTTTCTAGAGATCGATCGTTGATGAGCTGTTGAATACGCGTCTGGGCTACGGAGGAGTACACTGATTTCTGTATATATGTCGCCAAGGCCTGGACGATAAACGTCGCGGCATTATCCCTACCGCGAAGTATACCCCGTGAGGACGATACACGACTCTGGCAAGACCCGTGTTGTTGACAAATATCGAGAATTCACTGTCATTCAGGAAAGTGTATTGGACGCTGAACGACAGGGGAAGGGCCTTGCCCTTTGCAGACGAGGAATTTTTGAAAACAGTGAACCTGGACTATTCTGCGTTACTTCGTATTTATTCAGATTTTTAGCGGTTGTTATTGCAATACGTGCCCAATGAAATAAATTTATTGGGCATTTATTTATAATCTTAAATTCAAAAATATAGATCCCATTATTTTAACGGGACCCGTAAATCTAATGTTAAGAGGGCCTGCCCGAAATTTCCATAAAGCCACCTTCATTTTTGTTTATATTTTATTAATGCTACCAATTTTGTTCCCTTTCTTCCTTCTCTTTGGTCGTTTGTGGAAACTGCACTTTACATTTCCCGTTCTGATTTTCTTTAGGTGCGAAGTTTGCCATCTGTAGGGTAAGGGACCCCGTTAGGGGTACCAATTACTGTGCCTCTACTAATTACACTTATTGTTAAAGCACAATGAATACTGAAAAAGTGATATATTAGGGGGGCCCATAAGTATAATTACCCTACTTACCCTACTATGATAAAAAGCATGAGTGTCGAACAAGAATATTGGGATCGCGGATTTCCTCTTTGCTCGGCGCCCCGGATTAGCGAGTCTGAAGGCGTCGGATCGTTGTTCTAGGATCAGATCAGAAAAAGTTGGTGTCTGTTGGAAAATCCGACCACCCGCAACGACCACGAGTAGGCGTAGTACTGGTGTTCGACCAAGCGAGAATAAAATAGTGTGGGAGAGCCAGTGCAGCTCGAGAAGTCGTCGGCCCGTTCGAGAGAAACACTTTCTCCGGTCGCCGGCCGATCCTGAGGACACCGAACGACCTAGTTTGCCGGTCCGCTCTGTTCCTCGAGTCGGTCTCGTTCACCTGCGTTTTTCATTCTCGACGATCTCGCGACGATCGCGCGCGCACCTCTGTCGCTAATGATGCCTTCGGGCAACTGCTCGTTTCATCGTGGCTGCTTCTATGGGGTGTCCGAACAACATGGGACTGTCCAAGAAACCGTAGACCCTTTTACAAATATTATATTAATCATTAATTCTCATCTTCATAATGTCCGCAATTAAGCTACTTGAATTTTAGACCGACAACGAAACTCGGTTGAATTCTCCATTTCATAAATTTTGAACACGATAATTGCACGAAGTTCCCTAGCCTACGCTTCGAATATCGACGATTTATTGATCCGTTAATTATCCGCGGCACGGTAGTCCACTAAATGAAGCCATAAACGATCCCGAGTTAATGCATTTTCTTTTCCCCTAGCTAACGATATTGGCAGTTAAGAAATCCTTGTGTTGCTGCTCGAGTATGTTTCCTAATTGCCAGGCATTTCATTTTGCCGTTCGGATCGTAATGGGAATACGATGGAGTCGTTGTACGTCCGCATTGATATTTGAATTAGCCAGATTCTCGAAAAGAAGGTCTTCATTTTCCTTCCCGTTGCGTCATGGAAAAATTGCTACGAAAATCTTAGTGACAAATAAATTCAAATATATAAGTTTGACGATTGAATATATTATACAAGGTATCGTGCAATTTTTCTTCGCGAGGTTCTAAATAAACTTGGAGTCGATACAAAATCAAATTATTACATTAATTCCATTGATACATGAATTAACAAAATTCGGAGATAAGTAAATTTATTTTCCTACTCGTTGCACGCGAAAACAAATATCAATAATTCAGAGAAGGTACAAATTAACACATTCCTAATCGTCTAAAGCGTGTTCAAACATTAATTTTCCAGCGCAATTCTCGGAATAAAAGAATAACCAAGTTTGTGTTACACGGTTCGCGTTTACTATACACAACGTTAGCGTCAATTGTGAAACGCAGGTATCTCGAGCATGTTTCCTAATTGCCATGCATTCCATCTCGCCATTCAAATCGTAATGGTCTTGTTCGGGATCGTTGCACGATTCCTGTCACTCTCGTTTCGACTTGTTCGTCGCCACAATGATCGAGCCGGTCCGGTTATGAAAAACCACGCTGTCGGCGTTCGACACGAAACGGGTAGCCCGGTAGAAGATCGCGTCTCGCTCATTGGAAAAGGCATCTGGTCGGACGACGACACCAGTTCAATTTCAATGATCCGGCAGCAGATCCAGCATCATCCACACACTCGCGTGTCCCGGTGTAAATATGGCAGTGGATAAACTTTTGCTTTTACGACACCTCCGGCCCGAGCGACGTCTTTCACAACGAGCATCGGGAATAATTTATAGAGCAAGCAAGCCAAGCATCGACTGCCGCCAGGTCAAAGTTCCCATTCGTTGCGAAATTTTCCTTTATGTACCCTTTGACACGCGGAAGAATCTCCGAGCTGGGGCCACATCGCTCTTTTCCATACTGCTCGACGATGATACCCCGTGTACCCTTTTGGCAACGCGTCGAATCCAACTTTCTCT
The DNA here is from genome assembly GCA_028454245.1 of Halictus quadricinctus. Taxonomy (NCBI): domain Eukaryota; kingdom Metazoa; phylum Arthropoda; class Insecta; order Hymenoptera; family Halictidae; genus Halictus; species Halictus quadricinctus. The sequence continues at coordinate 9,693,385 of CM052115.1, read as the reverse complement.
GTTCTCGTACCGCCGAACACGTTTTCGTGGTGTCATCCATATTTAGGTTTCGAGATTGGTTGCTGAGGTAATTGTGCCGATACCGAAACTGGAAATCGTTCCTGACGGAGAATCGCGAGTTTGTAATGAGATTTGTCCATTGCGAGCTGCCATTTTATAGAAAATTGATCGATGACTCGACGGGTTGCCTTCGAACGATCCGGAAGAAAATAATTTCTTTCCTGTTGAAAATTATGTTGCTCCAAAAATTGGATAGGTATGTTTGAACAGTATGTCCATAAAATTTGAGCAATCTAGCTTGAACTGAAGAGACGTGGCAGCCATTTTGGTGTTTACAACTGCAATCGGTATTTCGTACAGAGGGGAACAGTTTCTCGAAAACCGCAGAAAATCGAGTGTGTCCTCGGCGATTTTTATAGCGTGCACGGCTCGTCGGGGGTCCCGATCGGCCATAAAGATCAAAGAGGCCGACGTCCGGCGATAACAAGCCTAAGGACAGCCACGAAATCGACGACGCGTCCCCTTTTGCTGCGAAATTCTGACCCGCGGAATGCGGACGCGATCCAGCCTCGTTAAATTAAGCGTCGCGTCCCGAGGAGAGTAATCGAGCGAGGCTTATGGACTCTGTCTTCCTCCTCGCGCACGGTTGTCGACTGTGAGAAGCGTTTGTGGGAGATACGCCGACTTCCTGAAACATTCAGCCACCTCTCGACATCGTCGTGCCCTCGGTGTCCCTTCGAAACTCGCGAAACTGCAGTAACGCCTCGACATATGTCACAGAGATCTGCACGATATTTGTGCGAAACTTGTACCCACCATACATTCATCCCTGAATCATTTTAATTTCTAATTGTATCTTTGTGAAACTTTTACCAGCGTATTCGTGGCATTGATCAAAATGAGACCGATCACGTTCCTCGGATTAGTTCGGATAATCGAGATTCCACTGTGTCGTGGATCAAACAAGTAACTGTGATCCAAATTGTACGGTGTTTGGAGTCGTTTTAATCAGGAAAGTGTCACGAATATGTTGGCAGTAGTTTTGTAAAAAAGTTTGTTAAATTAAGCTTCTGCAGAATTTTCAACGAATCCAACAAATTTATGGAATAAGATTATATAGGTACTGAGGAATTCGTAATAGGAGTTTATAAGTATCCGAATGACTATTGTATTAATGTAGAGTTTAGCATCGGCTAAAAGCGCATCATTATTTTTAGTCACGGAAGAAGAGAGAAATAAATCAGAAAGTGTTCTCGCAACAATTTGTACAGACAATGTCGAATTCTAATCAGTCGTAAATACCAGAGATCCATAAAATTTCGCACTCTATTTAACGATTCCTCCACCAGAGTGTCTGAACGAGTCGTGACACTCTCTTTTTCTTCGTCCGGTTCGACTAGTTTGCCAAGCCAAGATAGATTCCGCGATGATCCATACAGGGTATCTCGCGGAATTGACGGCGATTCTCGGTAAATTACACGCTCCGCTGCCCAGAAGGTGTCTCCGAAATCGTGAGATAGCACCACGACCGAGACTAATGACGCTCGCTAATGACGCACGCCGTGCCGCGCTTCCTGCTCCCTTGTTTCAAATTTAACACGGCGACAGAACGATAAGCGAAATCGTTCCTGAAATTCCGCTAAATTGCTCCTATAATTTCACGACCTCTTTATTTCGTGTTTTGATGAAAATTCCGGTCGAGACATCCAATGATGTCCAGTGCTGCTCAAACTTCTCAGTCAAAAATATGTGGGAATTGACTCTTACTTGGAAATTTAAATAATTTTTTAAAAACATTAAATAGTAATTACAATGACACTGCAGTTTCTTATTTCGAACCAATACAGCGGCTGGAATCGTGTCAGGAATTACGCACCTATTTATATATCCCTCTTCAAGGAACTATAGCTCCTACAATTTTAAGTATATCGACTCCAAAAAATTCTACTACGTGGTCCAAATAGTAGAAAATATGTATGCAAAATCTTAATACAAAACAGTTGTTTGATTATTTAAAAAAAATTCCAAACGAGGCCTACAAAGTGATGCTACACCTCCCCTTTTAAGGATCTATAGTTCCTACAATTTTAAGTATATCGACTCCAAAAAATTCTACTACGTGGTCCAAATAGTAGAACATATGTATGCAAAATCTTAATACAAAACAGTTGTTTGATTATTTAAAAAAAATTCCAAACGAGGCCTACAAACTGATGCTACACCTCCCCTTTTAAGGATCTATAGTTCCTACAATTTTAAGTATATCGACTCCAAAAAATTCTACTACGTGGTCCAAATAGTAGAAAATATGTATGCAAAATCTTAATACAATATAGTCATTTGATTTTTAAAAAAAAATTTCCCAACGGGGCCTACAAAGTGATGCTACACCTCCCCTTTTAAGGATCTATAGCTCGTACAATTTTAAGTATACAGACTTCAAAAAATTCTATCACATGACCCAAATAATAGAAAATACGTGTGCAGAACCTCGAGTACAGAATAGTTACCTGATGTCTTTAAAAAAATTTCCTAACAAGGCCTACAAAACGGCGCTTCGGCGATCCTATCGGAAGTCGGTGGGCCTGGGAAAGCGGCGCGGATTTATGAATCGCGATCCAGCTCCGCGGATTATGATCAGCGTCGTAAACGGTGCAGGACTCTAGGTTCGAGTGTCTCCTCTTAATGGCCATTGCGAAACGGCTCTCGGTTGAGAACGGTCGTTTTGAAATGCACGCGAAAGCTGCGTCGCCGCTTTGATCGATGCATGCTCGTTGTCGCCGGTCTCGTGCGGCGATTTCCTCTCGCCGAGAGAGAGAGAGAGAAAGAGAGAGAGAGAGAAACAGAGAGACGGCTATTAATAAGTCGCTAATGGAATCTCGATTTGCGTGGGCGAACCGATAAATTACACCGGTAAAAGCGCGCCGACAGGTTGCAGCGCCACGATGCAACACCCCGGTCGCGATTTAGAAGCAATTAACAATCCTGCGCGATGACACTATGCGCCAATCGGTGCCTTTTATTCCCTCGAACAAGATTTGTAGTGCGTGTAAAGAAATTCCAGTGGAAACGTAATGGCACTTGCTAAAAGTGCGCTTTGGTTTCGAACGTTGACGGTTACTGTCAGTTGAAACCATTGATATTAACATAATAACAAAATAAAGATTGTCTACATCAATTGCAAGATACAGCAGCCATGTAGAAGATTTTTTTCATCTTTCCAAATTCTTTTAATATCTCGACTATCTTAAATTGCACATACTCGTTTTTGCTATAAATGCATAAAATCTACAGTCTAGTGATAACAGCAATGAAACTTTTATTGTAACATTGGTGACATTTTTCTGATTGAAACGATACCAAACACGACACAATTTCGTTCTTATTTGCTTGTCTAATGCACGATATAGTGGAACCTCTCTTATCCGAACTAATCGCTAGAAAGTACATAGTTGAAAAATAGAACAGTCGCGAAGCTGCAGTGTTAGATTCAATGTTTATAGATTTGTACAATAAAAAGTGTTGCATTTGTACCGTTTGCACTTTAAACGCGTATTCGAAAAATGGGGACACCATCCGTTCGGATAATCGAGGCTTCCCCCGAATTGTGATTTGCGCAAGCAAACAAGCTCCGAAGTATATCATGCTTGGGCTCATTTTAACCAGAAAAATGTCACGAATACGTGGCCGGAAGTATAATAAGAGAATCGTGAATAACGAAAATATGTTGTCATCGGCGTGCATAAAACGGCGATGAAGGCCAAGAAGTGGCACCAGAGTGATACAAATGATAGTAATCACAGCAATCAAAGATAATAATCATTAGCTCATCAGAGCGTTGAAAAAGGACGAGAGGCGTTCTATCAGCGAACGGTTGGCCTAATATCAGTGAGAACGTCGCGGGAATTGACAGCATCCTCTCGTTCGCGCGTTAACAAGAAATCGGGCAATTTGAAGACAGAACGAATCTCTTCGGACGCAAATAAAGGCACGGATAAATGGCAGCACGCATATAAAGGCGCTTTCACCCGGCGAATCCAATTACCACTGGAATCAAGCGGCCGCTTGTAATTGTCATAATAAGGACGATATTGTTGCCGTGCGTCAATTACTATCGGACGTGCGTAACGCGCGAGAGCCTCTGCACGTCGAAGTGTAATCGGTTGCTGTCATGCAACGCCGATGGCACACGTAAACGCATCGGATCCGAAGTTTCGCTCCTCTACGAATCGCGTTACCGATGTCAAATTACCATCGCGAGGAACCAACGTTCATCGTAGCTGTTCGTCTGTCTAAACTTTGTTTGTTGTTAACCGTATTTTATTAAAATTTATTAATAGTATAACAGCATTTAAAATTTGTAAGAAACAGAAACTACTCGGATACGTTTCTTCGATAATGTTTGTAGCTACTTATTTTACCGATTGTTTCTCACCTGTTCTAGGTTTAGGGTGTTCCAAAAATGTACTTCCTTGGAGGGGATGATTCCTGAGGTCGTCCGAAGTAACTTTGTCCTTTGCGAAAATGTCCTCCGTGGCTTCGTTAAGGAGTTATCAACGAAAAACACGGGCCAATCAGAACGCGACTATAGCTGAGCGGGGCGTTGGCGTTGTCCGCTGTAGCCGCGCTCTGATTGGTCCGCGTTTTTCGATAATAACTCCTGAACAAAGCGGTGGAGAATATTTTCGCAAAGGAGAAAGTTACTTCGAATCGCCTCAGGAATCAGCCCGTTCAAGAGAGAACATGTTTGGAGCAGCCTGTATAATTAATTAGATTCAAGCCAACATTATCGTTGACGCAGGTTCTTAAATAAAACGGAGAACACACGTTAAAGAATGAAAAGAAAAAAGAGAGACAACGAAGAGAAACGGTGATAAAGACAAGATAGGGGTGTGGTGGGGGTGAGTGAAGCATTCGATTTTGGGAGCATGGTTTCCCGATGAAACCGTCGGCGCAGAACGAACCGGTAGCGGCCAGGAGGATGCCAGCGATCCGTAATATCGGCTCGCGGCGGTAACGCTTGTATTTACAGGATTTAGGCGCGGTTACAGGGGCCGGCTAACGGCGAGAGAGTAACGAGCGGCGAGCACGAACGCGGCCGCGATGGAATTCAAGCGCGATCATCGTTTCTCTCCCTCCATCTCTCTCTCTCTCTCTCTTTCTTCGTAGCCAGTATCTTCTCCAGCCGATAGGCAGCCCGTTTTCATGGCGAAAATGCCTCCTTACGTGCCCCGCGAGTTCCACCACCGCCACGATCCATCGATCGTTTTGCCACTCGGCCGCCGCATACAGACCGAGAGATCGATTAACCATGGAAAAGTGGAGTCGTGTTGGTCCGGTCTAGGTTCGGTTCGTTGAGCCACGGATGCAAGCGATAAACAGGTTCGGACGAGACACAACTGAACAATGTTAAAGTCGAACAAATCCACTGGCAACGAGACCAAATCAGATCGAGTTGAACAGAGTAAAATCTAACAATGGCGGAAAAGAAATAAACTTTTGTTGAACTTCCCTTGAATAATTTTTTGATCACGCTGTACGGGAGTCTACTGTCTCGACTACGTCTAAGAGAAACGTATTAAGGGGGCCGGCAGGCATTTGGCCTTGACTGTCACGCTATGTTACGCTGTGCCTTTTTTTCTAGACATTTTACGCCTTAAATAAGTAAGTAATCAATTAAAAATGCATACCACCGTGTTTGTACATGTCTTTGCTACGTGTGTATAGAGCCTTTTTTTCGATACGAACAGTAAATCTCTCGAAATTAAGAGAATCTCTCAGCGGCAGCCATCTTGTGACGTCATACTTGCTTCAGAATTCGAATTTTCTGCCGAATATTACAAATTACTCCATGATGAGGTAGAAATTCGCAATTTGGGCTCCATACAGACGTAGATTGGACTTTTAGGAAACACAATTGACCATTTCTAAACTGCTCATTGCAATATTGAAGCGACAGTTTGTCTAGATTTTGACGCTTGCATACGTATATGGATTTCAAACTATGCCGGCCCCCTTAATTCTTTCGACTCGAACTTCAAGGTCGAAGAATTTCAAACGTCATAGGTCTCTTCCATTCAGCGACGGATCGTTAATTTTGGGGCTCTGGGCTAGACCTAAAAATTTGTGTAGAATTTACTTTTTCCGAATTTTTATATTAAAATTTGTTTTCTTTTTTATGTAGTTTAATCGGGATGGAGGCCCCGGGCATCAGCCCATAAAGCCCACAGCGTAGACCCGCCGCTGACTCCATTCAGCTGCTTTCGTTCGAAAGACAGCGCGGATTCGCAGAATATAACAAGGCGTATTGAAAGCCGGCTAAGGATAACGAAGACGAGTCGTCGTTGACCCGAGCGAAAGGTATCGGCGATCACTCATCGCGCGGAGGGAACGCGGCCGCGTATCTGGCTGCCGTATCGGCGTATACGAGATTAATAGGGAATAAGCGAAGATCCACCAGCACTCGAGTTTGTAATCACGGAATGATCTTTCGCCGTTCCGAGGCTCGCGATCGGTCGACCACCCTCGGGATTTCCTCACGCAAGCCTCGACGAAAGCGCGCACGGCCTTCGTTTCGTTGCTGCCGTGTAAATCCGAGGCCGACCAACGCCGACGGAGGCTCCGGAGATACAATTAGGATTCGCTCGGTGAAAAAGCCCGGGTAACCCTCGCGCGTTTTATATCTGATCATGCTGGGAGACGGGTCGAGGACACTTTACGACTCCGGGCTCCGGAATCGAAAAATACCGATCGCGCGTGACCACTCGTGACCGCTCCCTCGACAGGAGTTCGTCGAGAGACCGTACTAGATTGCGATCCGACCGAAATGCGTCTGCGGGAGGGTAGAACCTCGGCGCGGGCCCAGTTCGCCGTGTTCAACTTCGTTTATCTGCGTTCGATTCTCCTTAAGGGGGCCGGCATGGTTTGAAATCCATATACGTATGCAAGTGTCAAAACCTTTTCAAACTACCGCTTCAATATTGCAATGAGCAGTTTAGAAGTGGTCAATTGTGTTTCCTAAAGGTCCAATCTGCATCTGTATGGAGCTCAAATTGCAAATTTCTACCTCATAGTGCAGTAATTTGTAATATTCGGCAGAAAATTCGTATCCTGAAGCAAGTATGACGTCACAAGATGGCTGTCGTTGAGAGATTCTCTTAATTTCGAGAGATTTAGTGTTCGTATCGAAAAGAAGGCTCCATACACACGTAGCAAAGACATGTACAAACACGGTGGTATGCATTTTTAATTTATTACTTACTTACTTAAGACGTAAAATTTCTAGAAAAAAAGGCGTAGCTTAACATAGCGTGAAACCTAACCTTAACGCTAAACCTACCGACACTTCTTGTACCCCTGTTCCTACCGTGCGTGGTCAAAATGACCGGTCCTTGAAAAAAGTTATTGTTAATACAATAAACGTAGATATTAGTCAATTTGTGGCTGAATGAATTAGTAGATGAACAACTTCCATAAGATGACGATACAAATTTCTTTTCATACATGAAGAAGAAAGAATTTGTTTTGCCTTTGGTTCTGTACCGATCTTTGAAGAGGAAACACGTATTCTTTTACAGTTTTCGGTGAAGCAGCCTGTGTTCGAAATATTCTAAAAAGTAACATTTTTTTTTCAACCCTGTAATAAAATGACGGCGTCCGTACCTTCCGAGGATCATATTCGTCATTGCAAACTTTTTCATTTTCATGCGGGATTTAATGCA
>CM052115.1:9667983-9685564 GCA_028454245.1 Halictus quadricinctus | reverse complement strand
CAGTGGCGCATTATTAATATTATTTAACGGACAGCGACGCGTTTCATCATCGGGATCCGGCCACGTCATGATGAAGCCAGTTACGTTGATCCTCGGATCGGGATGCTGCGTGTGACTCGTGCGGCGCAACGATGAATTCGTGGAATCGCCGACAGCGGGACGAACGGCTGTCCCTTCGGGGAGATCCAGGTTGGAATGCCAACGCGCCTCGCGAAATCCTGATCTCTCCAGGAACGTGTGCCGTAAATATGCGCGTCAAGACCGAATTAATTCCTCCATAGCGTCCCTGGAATCGCAACGTTCCTCTTCTTCTTCGATCGACCATTTTCAGGAGAATGTCCAACCATGATCAGACCTCACCGAGAACCAAATTATTCAATCTCGATGTTGTCGCTTGAGTATCATTGCCAGACTGGCTAAATAAAATGAAACTGGCCCACACAAAAAAATTGTAAAGTTTTAGTACTTTCACTGTAACTCCAACCAGTTGGAATTTTGATGAAAATATTTTTCATGCGTTAAGTTAATTGTTCTTCTCAGAAGAAATCCAAGTATGGTTCGATATTAAAAAAGTTATCGTCCTTTTGAAAGTGGGCAAATATTACTGTGAGTCACTGTACGTCAGTCTCGGGTGAGGGTTAGGTAGTTCTAGTGTTAATCCCCCGGGAAAAAATCGCAGTTTGCCAAATTAAAAACCAGGGAGGCTCGCACGAGGTTATAAAACGGCTGACGCGTGTGCCAGAGTTTCGCGATTCGGACGACCCGGAGTTAGTATCTCTTTTGAAGAATTCACAACGCGGCGCAGCCGAACGATAACCTAGAAAATCCAGCGAACGGCCTAGAGTCTCGCATAGGGAAACGGATTACGTGCTCGGATGGATCCTGGATCCCGCGTGTATCCGGAAGTCTCCGTTGGATCCAAGGGCGAATCTCTTGCGTTTACGTCTCGCCTTATACGATCGGCCGTTCGTTCGGGGCCGATGGCTCCCGCGGATTGTAAAACTCCGTCGATTTTCCACGGCCTAAGCGCCCCGCGCCAGCGCCGTTCCATCGCGCTATCTTAATAAACCGCAGATATACGGTAATCTTTCGAGTTATACGCCGGGGCACGGAGCAAACATTAAACCGCGCGGCGGTGGTAGCATGGACGAACGGTCCCGCCCCGATTTACGAGCCCCGACGCCTTATCGAACCCGGCGTTAATCAGTTGCACAGAAATAATAACGTTCCGCGGATTCCGAACGGCGATTAAAGGGGCCCTTCTCGTGTAAAGCGAAAACGGCTGATTTTTAACCATTTCTTTTCGAACAACCATTCGATATATGGAACCAGGACTTTTTCTTGAAAATTAATTTCAAGATCGAAAGGTCAACAATTCGCGAGGCTAACAATTACAAAAGGAACTATAGCTCAAAATTTAATCGTCCTCTTCTAAAATTATGATAAAGTTTTTTCATTGTCAAACTGATTTTATTTACATTGTATCTTCGTTTCTCAGTCAGATGAAGTTTATATGTATAGCGTGGTATTGATGAAGCAGTTGGAAATTATTTCATTGCGCGCGAAGCATATCGAAATTATAGTATAAATAAAATCAGTTTGACAATGAAAAAATTTTAGCATAATTTTGGCGATTAAATTTTGAGTTACAGTTTCTTTCGCACTTTTTACCCTTGCGATGAATAGAATACGATCCAATGAAGAGTTGATTTCAATTCAGTTGTTGACCTTTTGACCTTGAAATTCAAGGTCACTGTTAATTTTGCGGCAACTTTCTCAGATAAATTTCGACCAGATAAGAATCTTTTTCGTCGACTGTGGCACACCTCAACAACGTCCTGCAAATTCATCCTGAAAAATTGCTGGAATGGCAAAGTCACTTGTCGAATTTTTTCTTAACAACGGTTGATAAGGCTGGTGCAAGGTACGATGAACTTGTAAGATCGTATAAGGCGTAAGCCTGGCACAATGTTTGCACACTGAAGGACAGCGATCGTGATAAAGGGTCTGCGGAGTCTGGAAGACGTGTCTTCTCGCAGGATCCTAATAGTCGTAAAGAACACGCTTACGTCTGTTAGGTTGTAGCTTAACTTTTCCATTACCGAAGGTGCATATAGTCACCCGAAGTATAGAGATACAGCGAAGTAATACTCGCCGAAGATAACTGTAATTGCCTATTGCTGATGCACTTCTTGCATCTCGAAGATAGCAACTACAGTCGCATGTCAAAATTTGCAATGTTTATCAGGATGAGGGTTGCAAAGAACTATCATTGCCGCGATAAATGAGATAAGAGACGCTAACGGTTCTCCGCGAGTACAGACGGTATCGTGAAATAAAATTCTGTAGGATGACGGATGGGGGCTTTGTGCGGGACTAGGAAAAATTGTTGATAATTCTGATTCGTTAATTTTTTAAATTACAATTTTCAAATCGAATCTTTCACATATAGAGGTCTTCTTATTGTACGGAATTTAGCAGTGATCAATTTCATTCAGTTCACATTTCACGAATCATAGATATTTAAAGGATTTAAAAATACAGTTGTACCAGTTTCAATCGATTCAAATTAATAAAAAAAGAAATAAATGTCTACGTAGCTAGTGGCTTGCAATACAATCATAAATATCATCTATGTAACGACTTCCGTCCTGAAAAGTCAAAATCGGAACCAACGCGTCCGAAAATAACATCTCAAAAAGTGTTTTTTCTACTTCCAGCCCACTCGGTCAACAATTCACTCACCACCCACGTAAATGTGAAAATCAGTTAGTCGCCGAAGTATCATTTTAAAAATTGTTGCCCGAACCCTTAACGCCTCCTCGCTCCAGAGGGCGTCCCTTTCCGTCCCGTTCAGAGCGTCCCTTATCCGGGAACATTTTCCTGACACTCTCTCCTCTTTTCTCCCTCTGTTGGTCAGCATCGCGAGCGTATGCGTGCGCGCGGGCGAGAGCGTAGGTCGTCGTTCGGCGCTCTTCCCGGCCGATGACGTGTTCAACGTGTGTTTCACGGAATGCCACGAGCAGCTCTCATTGTAACGGAGTTAGGCCCGCGGGCCACTCTCTCGTCAGAATGCGCCCCGCGTTCCGCCCCGCCCCCCGGTGCTCCCCCCCACCCACTGCCGCGGTGCTCCGCGCTCCGCCCCGCCCCGCTCCGCGCTCCGCTCGGCACCGATCCGCGCTCCGCGTGCCCCGCGTGCCCCGCGTGCACGTACAGGGCAAGGCGAGCACGCTGCGTGGGCGTTTGGCTCGGGCAGGTGGATGCTTGCCCCACGGCGCTAACACCGTGATCAACCACGCACCGGCCAAGCACCAGAACTACGGTGTGGGAGTCGGCTGTCCGAGCTGAAATCCTGCGAGCCGACACCGAATCCTTCGACCGGCGCCGCCTTCTTTGCGAATTTCAGAGCTAATCTCGAATTAGACACCCAATTAAACAATGCTAATTATATTCGGCGGCAAGTTGCCGAAGGATCTAGCTTTTCGTCATTTTAGAGAGCATTCAGAATTAAAAGGCCTGAGAAATACCCTAAACCATAGATCTTTTTGCTGCTAATAGATAAATGTATATTCCCATCCAAAAACCGATGACCAGCCACAGAAAGACAGTCTCTGAAGGTTCACTGATGATTGCATTACGCATGAAACTGTGCGATGACCAATAGCAACACAGGCTCCTTCTCTGCGTTCCCGCATGTCTTTCTGACATTCGATTGCTTTAATAAGAAAGAAAATATTCGATTGCGTAGCATTCACTGTGAATTTATATTCTTTCTCCTTGTTAACGTTTATGACCTTGAATGACCTTCAATGAATATATCGTTGAAATTGTCTCGAGAACGGCTACAATCGTAGGAGTTCAAAAATATATGTTTCCATTTAGAAAAACAGAGATGACCTTGATATCTCCTTGACGTCTCCACCTATGAAAAAACTAGTAACATCGGATAATCAGCCCCTAGATACCAAGTAATTTTCGCAACCAAGTTATTCAGGTGGCTGATTTTAAGTGGCTCAGCCTGTATAAACTAATTATCCAAACGGGGTTAAGACGATTAAAATCGAAAATACGTTTTCATTGAACTTCAGTTTTTCAGAACTGTCTGCAGATCAGCGGTCTACTGTTGGCGTTAATCACCCGGAAGGTATCCGAAATGATCGATCAAAGTGGTATCGCGGGATGGGCTGTCGATGAAAGCGGGCTCGGCAATCAGAAAAGAGACAGGGGCCGGCCCACAGCTCGGGGACAATTAACGATCGAACGCGGCCGGATCGGCAGGGACACGGAACAGACGTTGCTCGGCCGTAGGAGGTTTTCTTTGGCGGGCACAATAAATGGATAGCCGGGGTTTTGTTTGTGTTATTCGTGGTCAGGAGCTTGGGAGCATGTGCGGTGATTGCCGTAACCATCGGGCACGCCTGCCTCGCTGGCTGACTGGCTGACTAGCTGGCTGCTAAGCTCGTTCGGCTCTCCGCTTCACCTAGGCCACTCTCCTCGATCGGCCGTGTGTCGCTCTCGCCTCGTTGCCTCCGCTATCTTTTCCACCGCTCCGCTCCGCGCCGAATGCACTTTGCTGCACGCTGCTGCACTCAAACGCCGATGCATCGCGCATCTACCTGCGCCTGGTCGCGGCTGACCCCCGTCGGACCCTCCCCGCAGCTTCCTTTATTCTTCTTCTCCTTCCTCTTCTGACCTTGGCTCTTTATCGATTAGCTTCTCGGTACTTTTCTGTTTCTGTTTCCTGCTCGTGAAATTGATTCTGGTTCACAGTGATCGCTGGACTGCAGATTCTTCTGCAATAAATAAAAATTGCGTCTACAGCAACGAACAGGAGCCAATTTTCTTTTTTCTTTCTGTAATTATAATTCTCTTGAATTCGTTTAATCTCTCTCCCGTTTCAAATTTCGCGTACTCATTTCTAACAATAAATATCATAATTCTCCGAATTATTAGCAAATCATGGCCAAGTGTATTGCTCCGTCGGCTCCGAGTTCCACCGCTAGAAGAGAAATTTCTCTCTTCTTTTAATGGTTTTATTATCAGATTATTCGATTTATTGGATCGCTAAATCTGCTTCTTTGAATATCAACGGGGCCCAGGAATGATTTTCTCAAAAAGACGAAAACAACAGGAAAACAATATTTACATGACACTGTTACCTCGTTGCCGTAATAGAAAGAATTTTGTTCAATGTAATTCATCTGGAGAACATTTATCTTTTAATGAATGCTGCAGCCGTACAACCGACAAACAAGAATACCCTGCCGGTGCCGAATAAAACGAGAAACGAGAGGGAAGGTTAGAGAGCAGATAAGCAAAGAAGGTTTCAAGCAAAGAGAGCTGTAGAAAGGGGAACAAGACAACTCGCGATTAATCCAGCCCGCGGGGGCCGGGTTCCCGCGAGCGCATAAACAATAGCGGGTTGCAATGAGATTCAAATTGGCCGCGCATCGATTCGCATTAATCTGAATTAAATAACGCACGGGACGATCGCGTGGAACCCGTGTGGAACAGAGATACAGAACGGTGTCGGGAGAAACTCGAGGAAGAAAAGCGGATGTAGTGGTCGACTCGAAGGGAAAGTAAACAGCGAACTTGAAGAACTCGTGGCAGACAGAAATCCGAGCAATTAAATACAAATTATCTAATCTCTAGACGAGGTACTCTTGTTTTCTAGATTGAAGTTAAACGATAGCGAATAGTTTCGTGATTGATTAATGTCTGATCTGTTTACCCCTTTAGTTTTCTGTTTCCCTGTAATTAAATTGTTCTCGGTCTTTTAACCGTTCAGGATCAATTAATTATTTGCCTCGGCACTTTCTCTTTCTATTTTACCTAACAGTCGTTTCCCACTCTGTATTCGCTGTACACATTCACACATTTTTATTTCGAGACATTTTTACTGTATCAAATTTTCAGATACATTCTTCGTCATATTTTTTTAATCCCAACTTATCACTTTCTCTCTTTCTGTAGGAGTTCTCTTTTGCTTTCTGTCTCTTCCTCAGTCTCAGCACTATTTCTTTCTCTGTACTCTACATTTCTGTAACATTTTGCAACAACTTCCCCAACCTACAGCAGCCTCTCACCGTCTCTATTTTAATTATCTCTCAATTTCTCCCTCAGATCATCCTCAGCATACCCACAGTCCCCCCCCTCCCAGCTTTATCTCTACTCTCCATACATCCCTCTCTCTCTCAGAAAACTTTCCCTCTTTCTCAATCATCTTTCCCTCTCCCTCTGGCTCAGGTCTCCCCCTCTCTCAGTCTCACCAATCCCCGTACCCCCTCACCACAGACACCATGAGCACCTTCCTCAATCCAGCTTATCTATAAGCACGGCGAAGTGACTCACCGGCTCGGCGGTGAGTGGTACGAGCACTTGTCGCGACTCGCGAGTAGCCGTGCGACGCGGATGCCGATTCCCGGGGCCCGATCCGGGCCCGATCCAACCAGGCCCCTATGCAACGAGCACCACACCGCTAGGAAAGGTTCTCGGGCATGTCGCCGTTGCGTAAGATGATTTTATGTCCGTGCAGGTGGACACGGAGCCTGGCCAGCGTCGCGGCGAACCTTTCCGCGTGAGAACTCGCAGTCTCTCAGCCCGACGGTCCCGGTCGTTCCCGACTCCCATATGTCCTTTCCGTGTCCCCGTTTCTGATTAATAACAACTTTGCACTGAAATGAAAACGGGAGCCAAGTAAAATTATCATACTTGCCCTACTAATATCAATGATTCAGAACAATACGGAAATAATAGGTATCGTTGAATTTGTAGATTTTCTGTTACAGTCATTTTGTTGCAACCGTAACAGTTCAAACTGTAGAGAATTAAACAAACATTAACCCTTAACGCTCCAAGCGTGCCTCTCAGGCACCACCGATGTGAGACCGATTGATAGAAATATTGTAATCAAAATTATATTAATTCTGAGATGAGTAAAGATTGTTTTGAATGACTTTAATATTATTATTTACAGGTCATTGTAGCGTTGAAAATCGGACACTTAAAAACTTGCAAGTCGGAGCGTTAAGGGTTAATATTAATATATGAAACGAAAGGGACTCGATTGAACGCACCTCGGGCAACCAACCGGTAAAAATCGGTCTCGCAGGGATCCAGAAGCAGAATCCCACGGGGCCCCATGATATAAGATCCACGTGTCGCGGTATAGCCAGTCGTGAGATCTCGAATCGCGAGGAAGAGTCGCGTTCGCGCCGAAGTCTGCGTGCTCCGCGGCCATCTTCTTCTTGGACATATTCGACACGCTTCATCGACATGCAAATCGCCGGATCGCGAGACTCGGGACTCGCGGAATTCGCATTTATCGATGCGCCTTCGACGAGCTCGAAACGATCTCGAGCGAAAAGAAAACTGAATCGGAAAGAGCAGAGAGAGAGAGAGAGAGGGAGAGAGAGAGAGAGATGAAGAACTCTCAGCTCGTCGACGTCGTCGTCCGCGTCGGCACACGTGGCCGATCCACGGAGCGTGTCGATCACGTTCGCCGGAATCATTATCATTGATCATCCTCTCCGCCTTCTCTCGAGCGTCCAGGGCCTATCGGCTAATTGCCATCGTGCCCGGCGATCTCGCGGGCGTAAAATCGTGAACGCTCGGTCGCGTACCGATCGTGAGAGCTGCTTCCACGAGGATTTTCTTATTTTTCGACCGCTCGGAGATCGCTCGAGGAGATTCCCAGATGCTGGAATTGGTTTGCCGATGGAAAATACTGGAAAAAGGAGCTGGCGTTCGTGGACCGAGCTGTGGATCGGTTGGAAATCGGCGGAATCGGTGATTTATGTCTCGGGAGCGAGATTTGTGGAGTCAAAGATCGGGAGGAAAGCAAAACCCTCGATTTTTAGAAACATGTAGATCTTCCTTGCAAGAAGACTACACCTGTTATGCTGATTTAGAAATTAATTCAGTACGTGTGTACTGCTTTTTGAAAAATTTACTATTGCGAAGAATGCACGACTTTACTTGTTTTGAAGCAAATTAGTGGGAAAAGATGTTCATCTTTTAAATATAGTCTATGCATATACATGCAATTATATTATTGCAATCATTAACTCCAGACGAGTTGGAGGGCAAATATAAAAATCTTGATGGCATTCTGAAAAATCCAATTAGAAAATAGTTGTTCTCTTCCAAAGAGAAATTGAATCATGATTGGTAGAATTGCTCGGAAGTATTAAAGACGTGACGAAAGGAAAAAGGAAAGGCCCAGCGAATCTGACGAGGAGGAAGAAGAGCGGCCGTCGAGAAAAGGGAAGAGTAGAAGGCAGAGGATGTCCTAATAGATTATTAATTTACACGTCGACTCGTGGAGCATGATGGCGGCGAGTGGCGGGGGGAGAGGGGAAGGGGTGCCGACACACACCTGTCCCAAACCCGTCCCGCTCGATTATCTTGCATTATGCAAAATGCGTTTTTTACCCAGCCGCAACCCCGTAATAAACGGTTGTCCGCGGTACGGTTGACATAATGCGTCGGCTATTACTGCCGGGAGCCGAGAGCTTCCTCGATTCACTTGCAGCCTCTTCTGCAACCGAGACTCCCCTCGTTGCTGCTCTCGTTCATCAAATTGATAAATATTTATCAATCTACACTCTCCAGACTTTACACAAAACCTCTAGAAATTTTTTTAATTATTCAGGAGTCCCTCAAGAGACGTTACACGTTAAATTTCACTGTGTCGTGAAACTATGTCCACTAACATCTGTGCAATAGTGGAAGAATTGGGGAGAAAAATAGAGGGAAAAATAGTGGGGAAAAATAGAGAAAGAAATAGAGAGGAAAATCAAAGGAAAAACAGAGGGAAAAATAGTGAAAGAAATAGAGAGGAAAGTAGAGGGAAATATAGGAAAAGAAATAGAGAGAAAAATCCAGGGAGAAATGGAGAGAAAAAAGGGAAAAATAGGGGGAAAAATAGAGAGAAAAATTGAGGGAAAATTAGTGGGAAAAATAGCGGGAAAATAGAGCGGAAAATCGGGGGAAAATAGAGAGAATAATAAAGGGAAAATAGGGAAAGAAATAGAGAGGGAAATATAGGGAAAGAAATAGAGGGAAAATTGAGGAAAAATTAGTGGAAAAAATACAGACGAAAATAGAGAGAAAAATTGAGGGAAAATAGGTGGAAAAATAGAGAAAGAAATACAGAGAAAAATCGGGGGAAATATAGAAAGAAATATAAAGGGAAAAATAGGGAAACAAATAGAGGGAAAAATAGAGAAAGAAATAGACAGGAAAATAGAAAGAAAAATAGAGAAAAGAATGAAGATAATAGGACTGGGCGGTTAATCTGTGCGTCCGGGGTGCATCAAAACGCAGCTCTCTAGGCGATGTAGGATCTCGTTCGAAGATAGTCAAAGTCCCAAGAGGAAGAGGAAGCGGAGTATCACGGGCCGGCTCCGCGCAGATAATCGGTCGAATATCGCTTTCGGATTTATCCGAAGCGACCGATAGATCGGCCCCGGTCTCCATTGTGAGGCCTTGGGTACGGATCTTTACGAGCGACATTTTTCGCGGCTCCTCTCTGATAACCGGGCCTGGGCCCAGGAGATTATATTCCACGGCGCTGATATTTCCGCGGCGCGTGGGAGTGCGAGATCGGATCTCGTTCAATTTCATCGAGAGTTAATGGCCACGACTTCGCTTCACGTAACGGCACGGTTGTCCGCCTTTTTACCGGAGGTCCCCGGTGCCCTGTACAATGGCGTATTCAAACCTTGCGAGAGCGGACTCTCGATTACTCGATTACTCGATTACCAGCCGCGATACGCTGCTGCACGATTGAAATTTTCACCGGAGAACGATCACTTCAGACTTGTCCGAAGCTTTGTCTTTCATCTTTTCTATTATTCGTATTCTATTCTGTAACACTGTTCATTAATTTGGCTATCGGTCAAAGGTCGATGAAATCGGTATCGACCGCGAATTTGATAATTGTCGTCACTCGTTACGATTACGTCACACGGTTTTCCCTTTTTTACTTGCCGATATACAGTGAATTCTCGATACATGTCAACAATTACTAGTATACTGTGTGACGAGCACAAAGAGTTGTTTAACATGTTCTGTACGTCTTCTTTAAATAATTTATTGAACGCGTTAGACTACTGTATCAACCCAGCACTGGTTAGGATGTCTGATGAGAATCGAGGTTCCGCGGGAAAAATCGAATAGATCGACGATGGCTGGCAGGCGAGTATCAATCCACTTGTAGAGCCAACAACAATTTGTCACTGTCATTATCCGCTTGTCACCTGCAGCCTAGCCTCGCCCATGTGATCGCGAGCCGAGAACGACAAATCAAGGGGACCGGGCCCGGTTATCAATCGCGCGATAAATTACGCTCGGAAAGATCGATCCGATCGCATCCGATCCTATCGGATCGCGGGGTCTGATGATTTACGTAAATCTCTCGGGCGTCGATCTAATCTAATCGATCCTGCCACTCGAGAGGGTTGAATCGAGAGATTAAATCGATTTCCGCTCCGCTTTGGCACGTGAATATTCGCAACAGCTAAATTTGCAAGTCGTCAAGGTGACCCGGCTATCGGGTATCGAGGGGGGACGACCTCCACGCATTTTTAGGTTGTCCAAAATCTCCCTTTGTTTTTTTTTTTTAATTGCAGTTCTATACAGCTTCTGTTTCTTATAATTTTATTTCACACAAAAAACCTCAGCCTACTCATGATCAATTCTTCATTCCCTTTTCTCGATAACAATAAATTATGAAAAAATAAAAACTCGTGACTAGACTGCGCATCTTTGTACAAAATAAAAAATTTTCTATGTCGAAAACGATGAATCAAATAGCGATCGTCTTGCATAATATTCGTGATTGCATAGGCTCGCGTAAATTCCGAATTGTCCACGGTTGTTTATATGGAAAATTGGCTACAATTTCGTTTCTCACACAGGCAGGACGAAAAGCACATCTCGACTGTTCAACTTTGCTGAGATTCGTTACGTTATTACAAGTTAGTAGGTCGAGAAACGTTGTAAATGCACAAACATCCACCGGTCTAATAACAATAATAATAATAATCATAATAATACGGCAGTGAATGCTGAACATTGTCCGGGAGGAACAAGTGCGGCCGGTGGTAGACAAGAATCGTGTAATCGATTCCCGGCGATCGACTTTCATCGCTTATCGCCACGAGGATCGCGGTCCCGGGGCTTGTGCTCGCGGATCTGTCCGCTGCAAACGATTCGACTCGACGAGGACACGATCCGATCGATCGGGGACCGAGCCTAATCGCCGAGGAACGTCGGCTTCTTAAGTATAGCTCGCCGGTGAAATGTCATCCGCGTCGTGGCGGAAAGCGAGATTGAAATTCTTTCGCGAACGCGTCGCCGATTTCAATGAAATTTTACCGGTCATAATTTATACTCGAGTACAGAAAATGGAGAACGATTTCTAAACGTTTCAGGAAATTAGGGATTGAATGACGTTGAGTGACCTTCAATGTCCTTGGAGGAACCTGTAGACATTTTGCCGCTGGTAATTTAACACTGTAGAGACACGCTATTGTAGGCATTTTCTCATTAGTATTGTTACATTGTATTGATATTTTAACGTTGTAGAACAATACCTTGTAGGTATTTTTCTGTAGATATCTTAACGTTCATATTTTAGATTCGATTACTACAAATGAGGGGCAATCTCTGGACCCTTAATGAAGCTACAAAGTAGTGACCTTGAATGATCTTGAATGACCTTGGTAGAATACTACAGGTTGTAGTATACTTAATAATAAATATTTCCTACAATCACACTCTCCACTGGACTTGCCAATTGATACGTGACCAATCTGATGATTATCATCATTTCATGCGACTTCAATTTTTCAATGTCTAGTGACTCAACCCAATAAATCAGAAGGCTCTCCCTTTTCCTCTTTCTCTCTTTTTCCTTTTTCTTTCTCTTTCTCACGCTCGCTCTTTCCTTCTCTTTTTGTCTCTTTGCCCGGCGGGTTCTTTTTGCTCGCAGCTCATAACGTATAGGCGCAGCGAATCGGCCATTTGGAAGCTCGATTAGCCGTTAATCTTCCTCGGGCAGAGCTTCGAAAAATCTTCCCCCTCCCGGCCCTTTTACCCCTTCGCCGCTCTTCGAGCACCCTTCGCCGTACGTTTTCTTTCTCGCCGGGCAGCGCGATAAAACTTCAGCTAATTTGTGGGTCGATCGACTTCGAATTGCGTCCTCGATCTTCTCAGCTGTGCGCCGGGCCTTTCGAACGCGCGCTCCGTCTGTGTTCGTCCGCAGGGGAATTTCTGAGAGCCCCTCGGCTCGCTTGTAAATTCTCCGATGGCTGTTATTAATGTTGATACGATCGTGTTTCAATTTCTACGGAACACTGCTAATTGAGACCGTCAATTAACGGTCGGTGACCTGTATTATTTTAATTTCTCCCCAGTTCCGTTTCTTCCGGGTGGTTCAACTCTATCGATCTCTTGATTACGTTTCTATGCAATTTTGTTGCGTCTATGGTTTCGCGCGGTTTCTGTACTGCCGCTGGTGTATACCGATTGTGTCAACATTTAAGGGCCAAGGATAGTCACGTGACTTTTTCAGAGTCAGCATGAGCCCTTTCCCAGCGAAAAATATTCTCGTATAAGGTCGAAAAGTTGAGGCACGTAAAACCATTTTTCGCCCATTTTTGTCGGTAACGTGGTCACCCTACCTTATCGTGAATTACTGAATCTTGGCTCTTGAATGAAATAAATAAATAGAGAAAAGAATGCAAACAGAAACAAGGAATGGGAGCAAGAGGAAGAAGAGAGAGAGAGGAAGATCGAAACAGAAAGATCGTGTGGGATCGTTCCGTGGTGCCCTTGAATGGAACGCCGTGGGGTTATTCGCTTTAACCCCGGTTAAATGCATATCTCGAGCGGCTCTGTACGACATCCTTCTGGATGGCGTTTATGTAAGACGATCGTCGGCGATCACGACTTCTAGATCCCGGATCCTGCGGATGCTTTCTGTGTCGCGCCCGCGATACCCGCTCCTTTCGCAATCGATCATCGTACGGATAATTAGTCCGGCTCTCTCACCTGTTCGATTCCGTTCGACGCGCGAGACGAACGAACTCGGCGCAACTGTTCGATCTTGTTTCGACAATTTTAACGAGTTCAAGATCCTGTGATAATTGCTGATTTTATGCATTTATGAAAAAACGGATAGATCGACGTACTATTTTCAAGTTATCATAATCGTTAAATGAAGGGAGAATTTTTTACTGGGCTCTGGTCCTTGGAATTAAAAATTTCTATCATGCACAAAAATCAGCTTTTTAGCAATGATATTATTAAGTTAGTTGATTTCTTGAAATCTATAAAATCCGCAACCCACTAGATCTGAGAGAGAAGTGTTTCACTACCAATGAAATGCTGTATTTGTTTTAATTTTTACTAGATTGTATAATTCCTACGATATTAAGTATTTCGACTTTAGAAAATTCTGTTGTATGATCCAAATAATAGACAATATGTATGCAAACCTTCGATGCAAAACAATCATCTGTACAAAAAAATTTTGAAAGATGTAGTTGACGTATTCTCCTGCCGCTCTTCTTCAAGGAACTATAACCCCTACAATTTCAAGTATTTCTACTTGAAAAAATTCTGTTGTGCGTTCCAAATAATAGAAACTAAGTACGCAAAACTTCGATACAAAAAAGTCATCCGACCTTCTGAAAAAAATTTCCAAAGAGGGCTCGCAAAAAGACGCTTGAACCCAAAGACCCCCTTAAATGAACCTCGCAATGGTTCGCCGGCCAGGGAATTTCAATTTGTCCGTCGTTAAAATTCATCTCGACCGAGCTAAGTACCCCGGAAGTGGCCGGTCCAGACTCTGGATCTAGATCCAGGCGACACTGGCCCCTTTGCGAGCAGGTCTCGCAGATGCACCGCGACTTAAAACGGAACGGTACTTTTACGAGGTCCGCTCGCAGAAGTCGCTTGGCTGTCTTCTTTTTTCCTTTCTTCTTTCTTCTTTCTCTCGTTCTCTCTTGTGAGCCCAGGAACACGTGCTACAGTGCTGACTGATTACGAGAGTCCACGTGGGAACTGTACCATACAGGTGGAAACGCTGTTGGAGAGGATCTTGATGCTGGCACGCTGTGGGCTAGGTCAGTGCACGACCCATTCACGCTCAAATTGTTCCAAAGATCTGCTTTAACCATTCCCGTTAACCTACATATTTTTCTAAAGTGGAAATAGTATTCTATGGCCGGAAATTAGCCTGTTCACCTACCATCGAACATATCGACTGCGGTGCTAAGACTTTCGAATCCCCCCTCCAGCTTTTGGCACCTGCTTTACGTAATTCTATTCATTTTTATGTGTCGAGTACGAATATGACTATCGTTTTTGGCGGAAATTACAAAAAACGTTCTCACCAGCGCATTCAATACTGCCCGTACGGCGTCATTGAGCTGCGAAGGGTTCTGGGGTATTCTGGTTTTAGTATATCCAAGTATATTCAGGTCTGTCCGAGTATATTCTAGTATATTCAAGTATATTCTAGTATATTTTAGTATATTCAAGTATATTCAAAACATATTCTAAAATATTCTAGTATATTCTAGTACATGCCTGTATATTCTAGTATATTCTAATATATTCTAGTATATTCTAGTATATTCAGATGTATTCTAGTATATATAGTATATTCTAGTGTATTCTAGTATGTTCTAGTATATTGTAGTATATTCAAGTATATTCAAAACATATTCTAATATATTCTAGTATATTCTAGTACATGCCTGTATATTCTAGTATATTCTAATATATTCTAGTATACTCTAGTATATTCAGATATATTCTAGTATATATAGTATATTCTAGTGTACCCGAGTATAGTCTAGTGTATTCTAGTATGTTCTAGTATATTCTAGTATATTCAAGTACATTCTAGTACATTCTAGTATATTCTAGTACATGTTTGTATATTCTAGTATATTATACTATATTCTAGTATATTATACTATATTCTAGTACACTCTAATATATTCTAGTATGTTCTAGTATATTAATTTAGCTATAGAATTGGCAATCGAATGAATTGTAATTTAAGCATTGAAAAATGCTGCAGAAACGTAGAAACATTTGGTAAAGTTTCGCGGGAGCAGTGAACGCGAGCGATGATCGATCATCGGCGCGAATGAGCGTTAGGCGATCAGTTCCACGGTCGATAAGGAACTGCGATCGGTTAGGCGTGCGCGTGGATCGGACGCGCTTGTTTCGCGATCGCATTCACGGGGTCAGGTACGCGAGAGAGCTACCTGCAACTGCAGCCGGTGCAGTCACGAGCCAGAAAACGGGCTTCGTGAAAACGTATCCGCGAGACTGTCTGGCTGTGCACGTATGTACAGGGTGGTCCATCGAAACGAACCCGTTCGAACCCTTTCAATGTCTCGAATATACTCGATATATCCACGTTGAGGGGTTTCCAACTAGTATCGGTACGTATTGAAAATTATTTCGATAACGTCTCGTTAACTATTAAGTTTAAGACGTTTGAAGGTCAATATACTTTTGTGCAGAATTTTATACTCTGTCGATTCCCGATACAAAAGGTAGATCATGCCATTTGAGGAAATCAGGGTGACCTTGACATCTCAGGAACGCCTTTGTCTGGTGCAAAAAATATTTGTGTCGCGATATTTCCCCTTCTATATCTTGCAAGATTTTTATACATGATTTTTTCATATTACTACAAATAACAGAAATATTCAAAGAAGTTATTGTAAAGAAGTATTCTAGTTTATGATAATGATTTATTAGATAGATTCTAGAATGTCCAACTCTTTTTTCCGTATAATTTCCTTAAAAAAAAATGTGCAAAAAAGTAATGAAAACTTAACTGCATAAGTTCTGAGATACGTAGGTACAGTTGGCCCACAAAGTATTTGAACATAGAATTTCTGACGCTCGAAAAATTGACGACGTTCAACCCGTTGTAATTTCGTGAAAAACAATCGTACAGTAATGAACTTGGACTCATTTTAAAGCTTGAAGCCTCTACCTTCGCAGACCATCATCAATTCTTTCCCATGATATTTTCAGATGATATAGCAGGCGACAAACTGAGGTCACGTTTTAAGTAAAAACTGCCACAAATGGAATCGCCTGTAAAAACATCAACAAATTTTTCTTCCGAACGAATTTTCCACAGGTTTGAAGATTGAAGTCTCCTTTCTAGAACGACACCTTAAAAATTGACGTACGATTTTTATTGGCTGTTTTACAGAACAAAGAGGAGGAACAAGATCGGTCGTGTACCTTATAACTGCAAAGATTGTACCTTTCATTGAAAGCTCGATAAATCGTCTAGAAAAAATCGTAGATCAATTTCCAAGCATTCGTTCTAAAGAGTGAGCTTCGATCTTGAAATCTACGGAAGATTCAGTCGAGAGAAAAATGTTTCAATGTTTTTGCAGTTGTTTCAAATTCATGCACCGTATCGTTCCTCTCGACGGGCCAGCCTGTATAAGTTGTCGGCGGCAGCCTGGGTCTAAAGTCTAAACCGACCGGTATCGTTGGGCATAGGTAGGCATAGAGGCATAGGCATAGTCATAGTGATAGGCGCGGTGGGTGTCGGTGTCGGTGCAAATGCCGGGGCGTGTGAACGCTGTGACATATGCGGCGTGTCGCTTTCTTTAATCGCCTCTGGCCGCGAGTGCCTCCACGTTCCTGCATATCCATTCGCCTCGCCTTCCTTCCACTCCGGAGCTAAGACCTCATAGAGCTCATAGAGCTACGTGTTCGGCTCTCGGATAGTTTTCAGGCTCAGGTTTTCTCGGGGACCGTCCTCGGCTGCGTAACCGATCGATCAGGTAGGGGGCCAGCTAGGGGACCAGCTAGGGGACCAGGTAGGGGACCTATTACTGCAGGTGGGGAACGAGGAAGCGTCGGAAAATCGGATTTCTTAGCGAGAACTCTAACCGGCAAATTGGACCCGGTCGCCTCGCGGTAGTCTCTCTCTCGTTCGACGCTCTTTGAGGCTCCTTTCGCGGACCGGAATGCTGAACGGCCGGCTACCTCCAGCTTCTTATTAGGAACACCGGCCGATTTGTATGAAACTGGGTTACGTGTGTCGCAGGGACAGCCAAGATGGATTCGCGAAACCGCGCGCCGACGTGTGATCGATGCCGACGACTGCACCGGGATACGTTAAGCATGGGAACATGGCCCTACGATTGTCGATCTGTTTCCATGGCCACGGAAAAAATATTCTCCTCCGCTCAAACTACGCCTTTCCTCGAACAATGGAAACACGAAACTAGTTGTATCAACATACTACTTTACTCTTACGACTGATTCAGACAATTTCTATTTTGCATTTGACCTACTCGTTTTTATCATAAATCCAGAGTCTAATTTTACATTTAATGCAGGCAATTTTTATTTGGTATGAAGATCTGCTCAATATCCGACGATTAACTATTTAGTAGAATTTAAGATTAGGAAAATTTTCGACATTTTAAGAGGATTAAAAAAGAAAATATATGTTCATTTAACTCCGGTTTCGTACAATTAATATAGGCAATTTTTATATTGCATGAAGATC
>CM052115.1:9654863-9667883 GCA_028454245.1 Halictus quadricinctus | reverse complement strand
GGATCAAGTTCAACGGCTGACTCACGGCGCTATCGATCCGATCCGAACAACTCGTACGATCGATTCTGAATCCGAGTCGGATATCGGCGCGCTTGGGCATTCCCGCGGCTCGTAATTTACCGTTTCGTCATATTGCCAAGGCGATCCGGAATCGGTCCGCCTCTGCGACGAGAAAAACAGGCAAAAGTCACCCGACTGGATTCCGGGTAAATGAAAGAGAGTCACGACTGTAATTGGACGATGATAACGGACTCCGGCGCAACATCTGCATAGAATAGGCTTGCGTTAAGCAATTAATTTGATCGTTTCATGGAAATCGAACTTCGCACAGAAACAATCGTTCGAAGACGAGGACTCTCGAAGGAAACGCGAGAGCATTATCGCGATGAGTGATCATTCTGAAAATCAACGTAATTTCGAAAATCGGAAGGTTGTAAAATGACTTTAAGAACACTCTCTCACCCTTCTGACAATCAAATAATTTTGTTTCCCGTTTTTGGTAGACGTAGCTCTGAAAGCGTTAGAAAGAAAAATATTCTGTCATCGAATTAGCATACTCGCATCTAACCTACAGGACTAATCTGATCTTTCCAGTTTCGGTGCTGCTAACTAAATTATTTTGACTGCTATTTTGATTTTGTGAGAACTTCTTGGATGATGCGGTGTTGAAGCGTTAGTCAACCAGTAAAGGAAGAGTGTGAGAGTGTGAGGAAAAGAAGATCGAAGATCGGTGTAAGAAGATCGTGTACGCTCGATGCACCAGGGGAATAGTCTTCGCTCTCCGCTAGCACGTCGATCGGCGAAACACACGCGTTGACCTTTCGCTAGGACGAAGATCGAGGATGATCTACGCCGTCCGCTACATCCTCGATCGATCGACCTTCGTATTTGGCAAAGAAACTGCGCCCGCGCGAGAGGTCGATCGGCATTGACCTAGGTTCGAACGTTCCCGTTAACGCTCCTTCCTTTCGCGGCTCGAAACTTCCGCGGTGAATGATAAATCTTGTAATTTCACCTATCGAGCCTACTGCCTGCGGATGAACATCAAAACACACGGCCGATCGCCAAAAACGTCCACCGAAATGCAAATTTAAGATTCGATGTGACAATGTAGACAGCATAACATGGAAATTAATTATTACCGATTTTATTGAAAATTTTATAGAAAAATGATTATGCGAGATTCATCCTAGATACATTGCGTCATATGTTGGCGCATAGTGACCTTCCTGCAAAATAAAAATTGTCCTCATCAGTTGCAGTACAGATAGACACCAAACAGGAAGTTCTTTCTTTAAGAACTTTAGGGTTGGCACCCTACTATATTAAATTTCACCCACTCAATTTAGCTATAAATGCATAAGTTCAGCACAAGTTCAGCAGCTGTGAACTACAAATACAAACTCGTTGATTTAAATTTACAAGATGTCCCAAAAATGTGCTTCCTTGAAAGGGGTGATTCCTGAGATGATTTGAAATAACTTTTTCCTTTACGAAAATGTTCTCCGCGGCTTCGTTAAGGAATTATTGACGAAAACTGCGGACCAATCAGAGCACAGCTACAGTTGAGCGCGACATTGGCATTGGCCGAGCCGGAGTTCGTTTACTGTAGCCGCGGTCTGATTGGTCAGTGTTTATCGTTAATAATTCCTTAACGAAGCCGTGGAGAAAATTTTCGCAAAGGAAAAAGTTACTTTAGATGACCTCCGCAATCACCTCTTTTAAGGAAATACATTTTTGGTAAACTCTGTCTAGTAATATTGTGGCAAATCGTATTGCGATGAAATGAACCCGGTACAATTTTTTTGTAGCGACAAAAATAATGCAAATTGACATTCGAAGCAGTGTCACCAGAAGATTCTTCTCTTCCTTTTCCCCTTCCACTATCCCATACCTCCATCATGAGCGCACTCCAACTTCCCCCACTAAGACCGTAGACTGATCACGTGACGTGGTGCCGTGCGCGACTTAGGCGACGCTTGGCGGTGACATTGACGTTTAGAATCAATTTGAATCACATTGCATTTGGTAGTCGTACCTTGAGGACAAGCCCGAACCAGTAGTTACAATTTAATAAAGAATGTTTATAATCTCGAGAACGATTCATATGATTCATTTCATTAATTAGGTAATAGGTATGATACACGGCAATAACCTAAAACTTGCGACATGTCATGTCATTGTTGCGTCTCCGTCGCGCACGCGCAACGTGTCACATATTACTCTGGTCACCAGAGAGGGGGTACATTATATTACCCCTCGATTTTCTCGATCCGGTGACACTGGAGTCAGTCAAAATGGAGGATTTCAGATTTCTTCTTTCAGGATTGAGCCGAATTTTCTACGTTACTGTAATTAAAGAATAACTCTCGGTATTTGAAAAAATGCTCGACTGAAATAGAAAATTGGAGAAAAAGTCCGACTTGTGCTTAACCGACACCTTGTCCACGCAACATTGTCGCGGCAGTCGATCGAAAGCAACGAGCGTATGGTTGTCCGTAGGTTCCCGCGGTGCTCGCAGAAAGCGCGATGCAACCGCATCGTCCTGCGAGTGGGTTTCGTAATCAAACGAACAAGGCGATGCACCGGTTACACGTACTGGTTCCGAACGGTCGCGCACGTACCACCGTTCCCGTGGTACGCAGGCCCCGCGTATACACGAGTCGCGTCTCTCGCGTGTATCGCGCCGACACGCACCGCTGATAATATCTTTAATTACCGGCACCTCTGCGAGGAGGGGCACCCCTCGACTCCCATCGACCAATGACAGCCGCACACCGATCCAACTTCGACAACCACCGATCCGACGATCTGACTAACACCGAGGCTTTAACCCCTCCGATTTTTCCCTGAAACGAGAACCACAGTAGTGCCTCGATACTCGCGAAAATCAAATTACGCGGGACCCAATGTCATTTATAGACATAACAAGCGCAATTTAAAGCAGCACACAGATTAAAAGAATTTAAGAATATCGATTCGCGCAGCTTATTCAAATCGATGAAGCAAACAATTTTTATTTTGCATGCAAATTTGCGGTCTAGTCATTTATCTATGGTAGACATTACTCTCTTGTAGACTTACACTTTCTATTCTAAATATGTTAAAAATTTAATTGTAAAAAGTGAACTTCTTATTGGGCTTAAAAGAATTCCAATTTCTTTTTAACGCCCTTCTGTTGAGCCATGCAAGTACAGAGGGCCTTCATAAATGTTGTAATATCTAATACAAAAATGAATATTATAAGCCGAAAATTTGTTCATGCGTTTCTGAAAGGCTTACCTAGCATATGAAAAATTTCGCAGGTCTGCATTCACCCCCTCCACTATCAAAAATTCCCAAACCAGCCGACTTTCTACGTATATCTCATTAAGCTGAAAACCACGGCAAAAAATCCATTAAAAATGTACGAAAAAATACAAGGAAAAATGGAATAAAAATTGAGCAGACTCCATGCGGCGTTAGCAACGCGGCAATTGCGCAAGGCGACCCCGTTCGTGCCCGTTCTCCGCGGATTCCGAATAATCGCGAGCGAATAGTCGCTTGGGTATCGCTGGTCGAGGTATGCGGTTGTCGGAAAAATCGGCGGCCGGATTCTTTTTCCAGCGACGTATCGGTGCGCGGCGCATTTCCATGGCTCCGTGTTACTCCGTGGCATGGAGTAACATCATAAATTTCCGTGGCTGCGTTGTAATTACCATTATTAAGTTCCCTCGCGCGGACCGCGCCGCGGCGCGCTTTATCGGCTGGCTTTTGCTTTTGCGTTCGCGGACCCGAGGCTGCCCCTGTCGCTCGCCGAGATGGTACCGGATACCGATCTCCAGGTGCTGCTAATTGAAAGCAATACCGGGCGTGTCTTTGGGACGTTGAACGAGTGGAGAGGTTCGCCTCGTTGCTGTTCGTCGAGGCTCCAACTGTTTCCTCGCGAGAATTTCACGTTCACGAGGCCATTCTCGTTTTCGGGACCGTTTCCTTTTTCACGAATTCTCCCGAATTTATGCCGGGTAAACAAGTGAACGCATGGTAGTTCGGGTACCCACATGATTCTTTTTTTTTTTTGTTCAAGTTAGAATAATACGGTGAGTTACCATTTTTCTTGTGAAGTCGATTTTCTGGTGTTCGAGGCCATTTCTGCGCGCATCTTTAGGAATTTTTTTCGGGAAAACTATTGAACCTTTCGCATTGGGATTTTGCACGCATATTTATTGGTAGTTCAGGTACGCGTGTGATTTTTTCCAGGTAAAAGTATTCGGAATTACATGAGTTATATATATTGTTATAAGGTGTGTTTCCCGGAAGATTTGTCGATATATTTATATTATATTTTTGATAAAAATATGAGTTACTGTAATTGCACAACAAAATTTCAAATATATTGTGCTTTCCGAAGTTTGAAGTATTTCTATACTGCCGATTGGTTCAATGATTGAACGAATTTTCAAAATGCGGACTCGGACAGTTCTTACAGCGTGTTGTCGATTGCAGTAAAACACACGTTGCCAGCGAGTTGATTATAAAGGCGGTCCTTATTATATGAACATTGTATGTTCGTTGATTCTCGATTACCTGGACATGCGAGGCCAATTGGCTCCCGCCAGAATAATCGAGATCAGACATGTTATTATCGACTGATTGACTCGCGACTTGTGACCAAGTTGTCTTTCAGTTGGCTTTCTGGTTGATGGAGGATCGCTAGATCCCAGTCGCTCAACGATCGTAATCATCGTTGGACAGAAGAGGATTTATGAACGGTAGAAAAACTGAACCGCTTAATTCTTCTCCGAAGGCTGAATCGGTTCTTTGTTAACGACTTGGGGACTGACAAATAAATATCTCTGCGAGCCTGTGATTTATCGACACGATCGAAAACGAACTCGTTCATTATCGCGAACCGATTTTTCCCTTTGGAAATGTAAATCGCATTTTTCATTTCGGAAATTTAGCTCTAGAGAGAAACTGAAACTCTAGAAATCGAACTTTTAGGTTACATAAAATATATTGTAGATATAGTGGTCATTATTAGTTAAATTGCTTGGTTTCCAGCAAAATTAAATTTTTTTTTAAATATGACAAAGTCTGGAATCTGATAACAGCATTATTACATTATTTTTGCGACTGGGCTAAAAATAAATTTTCTTTCAATCCAACGTTAATAAAGCAGTTTGCGAAAATAGAAATTTACAATTTATCAAGAACTCGTGCGACTCGTGCAACATGAAACGTGTCTTCCATGAAAATCCACTGAATATTTACGAGTATATTCTATGGTTGTAAAATGATCGAGGAAACGAAGTGTGTACAACATGTACCGATCGTTCAGTATGTTTTCGATCCGATAAAAAGCGGATAAACGCGTACAAGACCGGAACGATCCGCATGATTTTATTATTTTATCGGGGTTATTAACGTGATAATCCGTTGCGCTGATGCTCAGATCGTCATTTTAATCGCATGTTTAGGGAAACCGGCAAGGAAATAATCTCGACAAAGTAACGATCGACTCCCGGTCCCGACAACAACCGACGTATCCCAGATTACCGGCAAACATCGTTTAATCGACGTGTTTATCCTACGCCGGAGCTCTCCTCTTTCGTTCCATTATCGCGATATTATTCATCGGCGCGCTAATAACATGTGACTCACGACAGAAACGCAGAAAAACCGTATACACTCCGGTTTTTGCCGCGGCGATTACGAGGACCTTGCGTATTATACTTATCCTGTCACGAGTTCCGCTTTAATCTCATTAACTTGTCAGCCGATTTTTGCCTCCGACTCGCTAATCGACTCCATGGACGCAGTATACTATTTTCACGCACGATACTCACTCTAAAACGTTCACGTCATTAAAATCGAAATTGTAATGTCTAATACAAAAGTTGATACTTCAAGTAATCACTTTTCACACGTTCCTCAAAACCGTATGTAAAAAGAAACTACCTTCGTAAAAATTCATATATTGAACAGAAATTTTTCCTACACATTCCTCAAAGTCTTATCTAGACATATAAAAAATTTCGCAGGTCTGCATTCACCCTGTCCACTATAAAAAAAGTGTTACATGATCAGGTGTAGAGGTCCATGCAAAAAGAAAGTCCCTTCACAAAAATTGTAATATCTAATTCAAAATTTAATATTTCAAGCCGAAAATTTTTGCACTTGTTCCTCAGAACCGTATCTAAAAGTATACAAAATTTCACAGAACGGCGTTTACCCATTCTATTCTGAAAATTTGTCAAAGTCAGAAGTGTATCTGCTTGTCCATTCGAAAAGAAAATCGATTCACGAAAATGTTTCAGAAATTTCCATACTCGAACTATCATTTGATCTGAATGTACCTTTATCATCGTATGCCCGAGCATTTTTGTGCGTAGATACGGACAATCTCTTCTGTCTCGTTGACATTTCAACAAGCACCATAATCGTACCGCATCGACGCTACGTGACACAACAACTTAATTTCCCCGGTACCAGCGACATATCATTTCCATACCCGTTTGATAGCATGATTGCCCGGGGAACCGATACACATCGGCATTAATAGATACGTCATTGAATTTGTTGCAGCGCCGCAAACGTCGCCGCGCGCGATGTTTACACCGCGTTGCACCAGCCTGTGTGTCATTATGGAAGCGGACTGCAACACGCTTTACCATTTATGTATTTATAAACCACTTTGCGGCGACCGGGCCTTTCGATTAAAAGAAATCGCGTGTGCTCACGAGCAACTTTTTCAGAACAGGAAGACCTAAGTATTGCGACTAATTGCTCGTTGGTTTGCTCAGTCGGGTTCACAAGTGACACTAATACTAAACAATGTTACTCTCTCTGACACATTTGAATTCTATATGATTTCTTAATTTTATGGATATGAAACTAATAATAATAAATCCTACAATAACAGCACTTCTCTGAAACCTCCTCCAATTTTTAAATGTGACTGTATTAACAACTATGATTCAACTTCTACAAGAAATTCACATGCAGATACTACTAGGCACAGCTGGAGGGATGGGGGGTCCATACCTTTCTAATTGTATTGAAAATATTATTTCATTTTGAAATATCCCCACCCCCGTCATTCAAAAGTTTCTAAAGAAATCTCCCCTCTAGGGAAATTCCTGGCTACGCCCATGCTAGTATCAATTAATTTAAAATTCTACCACGTTGCTGACGACCTCTACTGTTAAAGCAACGTTAAAAATGTGTACTAAAAAAATACTGAAATGTTTGGAATTTTGTCATTAGCTTGTTCAATTGAAACAGTTTCAGAATTGACGTTTTTCGGTTGACGTAACCACATTCGGGGTCGTCAGGGAATTTTGCCATTAATAATTGACTTGTTCTCCCAGGGGCAGCTTGAAAATCGTGTTCCGGTTCAGAGGCGCAAGTTTCGGAAGAATGATCGAAGAAATCAGCAGGTGAGCAGGCGAGCCCGTCCACTGGTGATTCGAAGATGCGATTCTCTCGAGGTCAAGGAACATCGGACGCGGTTTGATCCCATTTTTCGTGGCCAGTGGAAACAGCATCGGGCTCGGCGAACGCGTCTCTGCGGAACCGAGCAGAGGATCGCGGTGTTACCGATGTTAAATGGGTGCCACGGCACACCTGGACGCAAACTAATGTCCGCGTCCACCTCGTATATAGCATCGCGACTGCTACCGCGATGCAAATGCCGGATTCCGCGGGCCACCGCATAATGAATCCACTTTGCGCCGAGCGGCGTTTCTTCGCTGCTTCTTTCCACCGGTTCCAGGTTCCTCTCTGTTACCTCTCTCCCTCTGTCCCTTTCTTTATCACTCTCTTAACCCTCCGGCAACGGGTCGATTTTGACCCGGAGTATCGCAGTCGTCAACGCAGTTTCAAATTTTATGCATCAACTGCAAGGGGAGCAAGAGCCTTTAATTTTTCTACCTTTTTAAATTTTTAAAGACCCTATATTGACGCGTCGGATCTTTACGCAAAATAAAAATCCTCCAACTCTGACACGTTCAGCGTACTGCAAAAATTAGCAAGAGACACCTGTATCAGCTACGCTCAAACATATTATATACATATATACGCTCTATATTACCAAATATCTGCATAATCTCGGCAGCTCCAGACCTGCGCGCGCTAGATCGGTAATGTAGTCACTCTAAATTATCGCGAATCTACGGAGTCTAAAATCCCGGAAAAACTTCAGCGTTCGAGCCTCCCCGTTTTTCCAGGGTCTTCGACTCACATTCCCCGTGCGCCGAGGACGCTCCACACCCTGTAAGACGGAATGCAATCCCGGGGCCATGGAAAATTAATTAACCCAGTCACGACAAACTTCCGCGGGCATCCAATCGAAATCGCCGGTGTCTCGCGGCGAATCTCGCCGCGGTAATCGAAAGCAATCGTCGGCGAGTTGTTCAGCGGCGATCCAGCGGAGACCTCTTGGTCCCTGGACTGGGAGAAGATAAGATTCCAGGATCGGAAGAGAATCGCCGAGAGAGAGACCGAATGGATGTGTATGTACGTATACTCGGACGTTGCTCGACTCGAATCGCTAGGACGCCGGTTTGCCGTGTGCGCCGAGCCACCGGTATCTTTGTCGTCATCTTCGCGGCATTCCGCGTAAAGTCGAAATCGCGCGCGGACCCGCTCGATTACGCTCTACGACCAGAGGCGGGGTATGGGAAGCCGGCGACATTTAGCTCGGCAATCGGTAGGACACCTGTGACATTTCATTAAGTGGCGGTCGCACGGCCGAGCAACGGCGAGCATAGGAGACACTCGCCGCGAGACCGACCGCAGGACCAAGACAGAGAAGGTGAAAGACTGCCCGTGACGGTAAGAGACAGTAAGTGGCTCTGCGAGACGATAGGAGGTCGTATGGGACGGTAGGAGTTTGTATGGGATGCGGAGCAACAAACGAAGAGAGTATAAGCGAGAAAGAGACAGTAAGAGATTGTAAGAGACACTGACACTGAGAGATAGCAACAGAGAAAGGGACATTGAAGCTTTACGAATTTTTTTCAAAGAAACCACTGAACTCTTTGCAATGTGATTTTGCAGATACATTTGCGGATATCTTCAGCACGTAAATTATTTTTTTCAAGTAGAAGCTGTCAAAATTATACGAGTTATATATATTTTTAATGGAGAGTGAATAGGAGGGCAAGGGAGAACGAGACAGAAAAAGAACAAGGGACAGTGAAGCTTTATCAATTTTTTTCAATGAAACCACTGAACTCTTTGCAATGGGATTTTGCAGATACATTTGCGGATATCTTCAGCACGTAAATTATTTTTTTCAAGTAGAAGCTGTGAAAATTATACGAGTTATATATTTTTTAATGGAGAGTGAATGGGAGGGCAAGGGAGAACGAGACAGAACAAGAACAAGGGACAGTGAAGCTTTAGGAATTTTTTACAAAGTAACCACTGAACACTTTGCAATGGGATTTCGCACACACGTTTGCGGATATCTTCAGCACGTAAATTATTTTTTTCAAGTGAAAACTGTAAAAATTGCAGGAGTTATATATTTTTCAATATACGAATGTTTTAAAAGAAATGTGTCGATTTTTACTCGAAAACAGAGACACGATGATGTGTATCCCAATTAGTATGTGGCTATGGTCTGAAGCAAAATAAATAAAAAATTTCGATTAGTTAGAATATGACCGCATTTTTAATTCAGGTTATTGATTCTTTTTTTAGTTCAGCTGTAGTCGTAGTCTCGAAAGATTCTTTTACAACTTTCGAAAAAGAGGAAACCGTCTGTCTTCGACTCCCCGGAGTTTAATAACTATACTCGCGGATAGTAATGATACTGTAAAGCTTCAATAAGATTCAACTGGCCATTAACCCATCCGCCGCAAAAGGTAGTTAACTTGAGAGCCGTCCGATCTTAGGCTCGTGCGTGCAATTAGCGCGATCTATTTAGCTAAGAAATGAAAACAAACGTAAAACAGTTGCACAGGAATATTTATCTACTATATGAGACGGTATTAAATATCATTTTAATGGTATTAATCTTCTCGAGGATATAAGATTGTTTAACGCTTACCGTACC
Source organism: Halictus quadricinctus (assembly GCA_028454245.1). Classification (NCBI taxonomy): domain Eukaryota; kingdom Metazoa; phylum Arthropoda; class Insecta; order Hymenoptera; family Halictidae; genus Halictus; species Halictus quadricinctus. The sequence goes on along the minus strand of CM052115.1, from coordinate 9,657,838 downwards.
GAGCACTAAACGCCATTTGTGTGCCTTGTTTAAAACAAATTATAAGACTGAATTTCTTCAGACTTTTCGCAATTTCTGTAATAACGTACGCATGAATGAAGAAATTTATTTGACCCTTTCTAATGGAAGCATCTTTATAATTTCAGTGATTGGGAAACAAAAAATGTGGTTAATGTTAATAACAAAACAGATTTAAGTGTAGAACACTTTTAGAGCATTTTTAGATACGCTTCGCAGAACAATTTGTCCTCCTTCCATCAGCAGTTCTATCTTCTTTATGCACCTGTATGCATTTCTGCCGTATGCAAATTTTCGACAAATGCTATAACACGAAATACAGCTGAATTGACTACGTCTTTTATTTATTTCACATCTATAAAGGACAGGAGCAGGATGAAGACGAAGAAAAAGTAGTCGCATGAGGTAGTTTGCCGATGGATCTATCGATCGATGGGATCGTGACGTAGCGACCTAGGACAGCGTCGCAAACAAGGTCACGAGCCATCCGGAGCGCATATCATAACTCATGCGACCTGCCCCGGGAGGCGGCAGCCACGAGAATAATAGGAATTAGATCAATGCTATCTGTCGCGTTCCGTATTTTACAACCATAACATTTTTAGTCGTCACTCACTATTACTTTAATAATATGTCTTCGCATTAATCTCTGTCATGTAATTCTCACGATATCAGTGGCCACTTATTACCAAATCGCTGAATGAACTCCAATATAAACTAGAAAGTGTGGCAAAGCTGAAACTAATTGAGCAGCTCAGTCGTCAAATCGATCATTTTCATATCTATTATTTTTACGAGACCAAAAGCAGAGAAAATGGATAAAATAATATTAAGTTGACCACACAGTTCTTTTCAGTCTATCGATGGTACTATTTGCTAGCACAAATATTAAAACAAAATAAAGACTCCGCAAAATAGCTGAATGTTTCTGCCAACAAATAAACGTTAAAACGTGTAAAGAGCTTTTCATTCTTTTTGAGACGTTGCAACCCAATTATTAAGCAAGTTTACCATCAATAAACTGGAAAATAAAATTTTCAAAAATTCATAAAATGGTCAGTGGCTCAATTATAAGTCGGGGTGCAGAAATACTGATTTTTTTTTTTTTTAAATACCTGTCACATTGTGCGCTGAATAATAAACCGATGAGAAATTACACTGCCGATAAAAAGTCGTGTTCCTCGCGATAGACTGGCAATACGGTACGCGATCGTTTCTCGATCGGCGATATCGGTTCACAAGCAATTTTCCCGTTGTCGGTCTCTTTCGCAGTCTAAATTACGACAACGGTTACGCGCGGTTTCCACCGATCGGACATGGATTATTTAATTAAGCATTATTTAGCAATTAAGTTAGTTGCGCGGCGAGTCGCGAAATGCATTTTACGGCGGTTGTCGCAACACGCCTGGGTTTGCATAACGCGTCCTTGCCGGGCTTCGGGCGTTAGGAAATCGGCGGTCGGAGAAAAATAAAGCTACCGGTTCGTACACGGCAGAAGATGAGAATGGTGTCACCGGTGGAATAAACTGGTCGTTCACCCATCGAACCACTGAATTACTTCTGGTGATTCATTGCGGGATGACTGATCGATCGGGAATGCCGGAGCATGCTAATCGAATCGCGGTTTTCTCTCGGGCCGAGGCCGCGTTGTCTGGAAAACCGAGCCTCGATTTTACACACGATCGAACAAGTCGCCTGCCTTTTTAATTACAGGCCGATTTGCCTCGAGACACCGATTTTACCTGCTGTATATTAAGTATTCACACCTGTTTCTGTCCGATTAACCTTGATCGATCGCTTTGTTCGACCAACCGAATATAATACGCGGTGAACACTCAGAGTGACTGATTTATGCAGCGATTTAATTAATTCGGCGCGTAGGCCAATCTTGTTAATACCGGTGAACATTGTACAGTACAGTAACATTTCGTCACACAAGAAGTAAAATATCTCCCAAACTAACGGTTTGTTGGCATAAATAGATTTAATTTTTTTACAGGGGATGTCGAGCAGTATCGATCAGTGTGTTAAAAAATATATGGTTCCACTTAAAAAAAGTAAAGTTGACTATCACAGGTCCTCTACGCCTCCACCCACGAAAAAGCTATTGACATCAAATCATGCATCTCTCGATGTTATTCAACTTTTGTTCGAAACATTTTCGGAGATATTCGAGAGGATCGATTTAAATTGGACATCCTGTATATGTACCACTGCAACACTGGTGTTAATGGAACGAATTGAATGGGCCGAACGGTGTCGAATTGTTAAAATTTCAAATTGAAAAATATCGTTCAGGTAATGTCAAACGATTGTTTCCGCGAGGTGGTGATCCTGGTCACCGAACCTTGGATAAGCTGCGTTTCACGGGGCCTCGCGCGGTGTTCCCTCTATGGCGGAAGGGACGCACTTTGTTCCGCGGTTGCGAACGTATCCCCGGGCTCTGATCCACCCACAAGGAAGCACCGACTCGAAGAAACCGGAGAGGAAAAGATAGCTGGTCGCTGGGGGAAGCCACCTCGAGGAAGATCGTTGGGAACGACATGAGGCCACTTCTATAGGGTGTTGCAGCCGCAAATGTTGCAAACATTGGAATCTAAGAGCCAAAATTAAAGGAAGAAAGGTCCTCCAGGACCCTGAAGGAACCGGGTTCCCTCAGGTGGACTTCAACGCCCGACATTCTCCGTCAAAGAATTTAACCAATTCTACGTTAACCCTTTGACGTACCATTTTCTTCATGGCTATGCCGATTAGAACGTCTTCTAAAGAATCAAACAGACTTAGCGAAGGGCCTAGCAACGGTACCGATCAACCAGCAGTAGGAATCGTTGCAGTGGGACACCCTGTATGAAAATAGCAATTTTTCCAAGCACCAAACGGACCTAGACCGTGATCTAGCAAAAGTACCGATCAACTCGAAACAAGGATTGTTTAAGTAGGACACCCCATATGAAAAT
>CM052115.1:9600385-9654763 GCA_028454245.1 Halictus quadricinctus | reverse complement strand
GTTTAGAACACATGAAGGTCAATACATATTTACGCAGAATTTGATACTCCATCGATTCGCGACACAAAAGGCGGGTCATTCTATTTGTAAAAATCAAGGTGACCTATGAAAAATGTTTGCATCAGAATATTTGACCCCCTATACCGTGTAAGTTTTGTATATATCATTTTTGCATATGATTGCAAATAACAAAAACATTTCAGGTTGTCAAAGTTATTCCACCGCCCTGTATACTTGAATGAAAAAATTTATTCAAATACAGTTAATTCTCGATATATGTCAACAACACGGATCTTGACGTGTTATTGTTTACACTCCTCGATGTCCGAAGCCTCTCGAGCTTCGTGGCCCCTCACGGGGTATACCCGGCGGTAGTGGGGATAATTCCGCGACGTTTATCATCCAGGCCTTGGCGACATATATAGAAAAATCACCGTATCTCCAATAAAAGAATCTGTATAATTCGAACAATTTTAAAATGGAGAATCCGAGTCAGGTGATACTCGCGGCCCCGGTCGATTCACTGTTAAAATCAGTTAGGCGACTTCCTTGGAGTCCGAGGCCGCTGTCTTCGGCAGGCAGGTGAGGTCACCGGACCCGGCGCGCGTCGACTTTCTCCTGGGTCCTGGAGAGCGTGCCTCGATCGATAATAATCGGCCGGATGCTTAATTGTCCGCGCCGGATCAGCTCGGGAGACCGATCCGAGCGATCCAGCGATCTCGCGAGATCGCGAGCGTTACGCCTCGCGGAGAGAGAGTTCTCCGCCGACTCCCAGCTCCGTTCAATTTATGGAAAGGCCGGGAAAACGACTGCCCGCTACCCGCTTTCACCCGCTCGCCGATTTTTCTCGAGCGTCCCGCTGGCCAACTGTGACCGAAAAGCCCGATCGAGGCCCGCCGCAGGTGTTAATTAGCCGCAAACCTAGACCGAAACCAGCGATCCCGTAATTGCCGGCCTCCTGCCGTCACCGTTTTCAGAGACCCGTGATTTAACGTGTTTTCGAGAGATCCTGCAGTTTTTACCTCAAAACTATCATTATTTATTTTTGAACGCAGGGCGGGGTGGGGGTTGCTCGAATGGGACACCTGGTTTTAATAGGTTTCCTTTGAAACTTATGTAACTCAATTTTTACAGTGCTAAATGTTGTAGATTTTTCATCGAAATTGGAATCAAGAGAATTAATAATATAACTAAAATCAGTTTGATAATGAAAAAACTTTATCATCATTTTTTAAGCGAACGGTCGAGTTTTGACCCAAGGTTGCTTCTGCACTTTTTACCCTTGTGATGAGTAGAATAAGATGCAATAAAAAAAGTGTTGACCTTTTTGACCTTGAAATTAATTTTGCTTCCTTACATCAATTTCCGCCAAATCGAGGGTGCAAAGTCACGGTATGATAGTCGTGACTTATGTTTTTACACCCTGTATAAAACTAGTTTGCTACAAAACTAGGTTGAATTTGTATCGAGTGCACTAATTTGAAACGAAATGAACTTTTAGGACAACCAAGGAGCTTTTGTGGAAGCGTCACTGAATTTTTCGATCCGGAGCACACCGCCCGGTTGAATTATGGTTGAGACGACTCTGCGCTCGTGTTCCACGTCCCTGCAGAAATCGCGCAGCTCGCGATAAATCCGCGAAGATCCATCTGACCACACCCAGCCAGAAGATCGAGCTTCCCCGCGTTCGCCAGACGGAGATGGAAAGTTATTTTCGTTATTAACGCGAGTTAGTCACGCGCGCGGAGGGTCAATTCGTAAGGAAATTTCATCGATCAATCACCGGTAGCGGACCATCTATGCACTGGGTGCTAACGAAGTAGTCTTTGTTAATGTTGGTAAGTACGTTGACTGCTGTGCCAACATCCTAAAAAGACCCACAAAATCCTCGAAATTTATTTAACGAGACCTGAATTTCTAAATCAAAATTAGGTTATAAAAAGTTATAAAAATGCCTTTACAGTACAATTATTCCTATTATAATTTAGTACATAAGAGTTAGATATATGTAGATTTAATATAAAAAAATATAAATTATAATATTATTCGATTCTTTCTAATAGAATAAACTTTCTTTGATTACATAGCAAATGCTCTCATTACGCATTATTGATTTTCTGCGTTCAGCACAAAAATGTGTAGTCCCAATTTGAAGTAGTGGACAAATTAAAACAATATTAATGTATCAACGTCGGCTCATTAAAATCATTAAGAGAAAAAAAGAATTTCCCAGCTGTCCTTTCTCGCAATCTACTCAAACAATTTTCCATAACAATTCGCCGTCTACATATTACTCACCAACCGCTGGTGAAATTTAAAAACCAAATTTCAAAATTTCGCGAGTCACCACAGCGAAAATCGCTGAAGATCGCGCACCGTTATTACTGGATCCCTGGATCCTTGCTCAAAAATCGAGCAATCGGTGGCGGAGGGAAAAAAAGCTGCGGGCCCATTGTACCCGGAGGATGGAGGGCCCGTGATCGGTACACGCGCGACCGGTTCGAATAATCGAGATTCCATCGTGATTAATTCGATCCGGAAGACACGCGTTCCATTGAGGATCGAGCAAGAAGAACCGTTGTCGGGCTCCTCGGACGTCTTCATCTGCGAGAGCGTACAGCCGATGCTCGCTGTGACCCGGCAGAAAGAGAGAAAGGATCAAAGAGAGTGTACGAGAAGACAGAGAAATCGAGAGAGAAAGAGAGGGAGAGAGAGAGAGAGACAGGGAGCAGCTGATACACAGAGAGAAAAAGGGAGAGAGATAGAGGATACCGGGGTCGGAATTAGAAGTCTCTACGCGCGTCCACGGTTCTTGTTAACATATTTTTCGTCCCCGGCGAGCCGAGAGAGGAACAACTCACTCGGAGAGACGGTGCACGCGAGTCCCGGTCACGCACGGTCACGCACGGTCACGCACTCGGCCGATATGTAGCCCATACATCAGCCGACGAATATGTGCGAATCGCTGCTGTGAGCCTGTATCTATACACAGGGTGTTCCAAAACTTGTCTCCCTGAATATATTGCATATGCTTACAGAAAAATAATTATTTTATTACCTGTGACGCACTTTATAAATAAAATCTGAGAAAAATCGAGAACATTGCTTTCGACCATGTGTCCCTACTAAATTTTTATAAAACTGCTGTCCATGAAACTTCTGCGAGAAATATACTTTTTTCCTGGATTCTGGGGACTTTCACATTTCTTAAACGTATTTCCTTCATTCGAAAAATCTGAGAACTACACCATAAGAGCCAAGGGTAGTCACGCGACTTTTGCAGAGTCAGCAGGTCGGTAACTGCTGTATAATTTCCGTTCACAGCCTTCAGCCAATGACTTAAGATCCGTCTTGCTCTTGATCCGACGGGTCCTAAGTCTGTGACTAAACTTGTCACATTTTTTGCTCTGTATTATCGATATTATGAATTCTGACGCCGGAAACGTGCTTCAAGTTTTTGGCTTTATTTCGCAGAGAATCGAGACAAAATATAGCTCAATTTATAGCTGAAGATATTTTCTAGCGCTCTCGATTTCATCCAGGAAACTCATGCAATGGCATAAAAATGCTTGGATTCCACGGCATGCACATCGTCAATTTTTGGCCTACTTCTAACGCTTATATTACCGAATACCTGCATAATCTCGTCAGCTCATGACCAGTGCACGCTAGATTGAACATCCCTCTTTCGAATGAGCCCTTTCCCAGCGAAAAATATTCTCATATACGGACGAAAAGTTGAGGCACGTAAAAACATTTTTCGCCTATTAGTGTCGGTAACGTGGTCACTCTACCTTATCGAGAATCTACGGAGTCTTGGGATAGGACGCAACTATCGTAATAATATTAACGTGGTCATGAACGTATTAACGTGGTGATTATTAAGTTATTATACCTGGTGACATCATTCAACGACCAGGTTTACAAAATACTTCTGACGATACAGATGTTGCGCGCAGACTGCGCGGTACAGAGAATTTGCATGATCTCCTCGATCTACTTCTCGCGCAACACTTAATGCATCCTCAATAAAAATTATTAGCAGCAGATTAGATAATGGGATTTAGAAAGATCGTCGGGAAACACGGCTTCGGCTGTACAATATTTCCGCGGCGGTAGCGTAATTCGCGGATGGACATAGAGCCTCGATTGGAACTTTAATTAAAATTGCGCGCAGGGACATTAGAATCCTGGATCGGAAGATCGACCAATTACCGCTCGGCAGCGTAACCTTTCGTAGCATAAACTCTCTATCAACGTCGTCGTGCCGCGCATACCGCGGACTTTGTATCGCGGGCACACGGATTATACGATTCCCCTAAAAATCCGATGTAAGTTAGTGGCCGGTTGCGGCCCGACAGGACTTTCGATTAGTGGCGACTGTAATTAGTACCGTTCGGTAACAATCGTACGATCGATAATCCACGTTCTATCCTTTCGAAACGGCGAGGCTGCGTTTCGCTCTGACGGATCTTAGGACTTCGCAACGACGCCGATTCGATGTATCCTTTCAGCACTGCATTTTTATGATCGCGATCGAACATGGGGCAACACCGGCACGACGATCGACGTTATGGTTGTCCGTTGCGAATCTAACGCGATTGGTACACTTTGCGCGTTTATGATAGCAACAAGTAGGTGCAGTAGCGATCGAGGAAACTTTTTTTTAAACTTTATATATGCATCTTTTGTGGTAGCGTACAGGCTTTTTAAATCACTTTTGAATTATTGTATTACATACATTTACTGCCGGATAAAATATTATACATTTGCAGAAGCAACAGATAGTATCCGATCTTCTCCACCATTTTATCCGAAAACTGTTCAGTGTACGAAAAATAGTGACAGAATATAAATAATAGGTCCTATCTAGATCTACAAGTTTTGTCTAACAGGTTTTTTGATACAATCAATAATCCACGAGATAACCGCAAAAGCATGAGTCAAGAGTAAGACTCTGTAACTAGTAAATTAGACGTAATAGTGTTCGAATATTAATCGTGTGTAGAAAAATGGATTCTTTTTCCTTTTCTTTTTTTTTTTTAATCGATTCGTTGGTTCAATTTTAGTACCCACTGTAAACATAGCAATTATCACAGCGTAGACCAGGCAGCCGGAGAAACTCGGCAGTCCGCCATTTTAGCGAATTTTTCCTCCCGCGACGTGCGACAGTGTGTCGTAGCGCGATATCGTCTAGGCGGGCGCGACTCGTGAAAGTATTTCGTGAGATCGGCTTGCGAAAACCGTGGCCGCACGGAACCGTGAAATTCCGTTCGATCTGTTGTGACTAACGCCCGGCCGATTAATATAAATCGCCTCATGTTACGAGTGTCTAATTGCGCCGAGAGGATCGGCGGCTGGCCTGGAACCTGCTTGCGTTCCCGTTTCTCGATCCTCTGAGTCACCGTGCCACGCCGATCTCTGCCTCCGATACGGACGATAAGTCCGCGCGAGAGCTCTTATCGCCCGTTTTGCTCGCGTTTTCATCCTTTTTTCCTCCCCTGGTTGCGTAAGCGAGTCGCGTCCTGCTCCTGCAGCGCGTCTACAGCGTAAGGATTCGTTCACTCTTCGCGGTCGAGTTACTTTTACAGGGTCGTCGCAAAATGATACGTATCTAACAGACGTTATTCCTGTAATAACGAGATGCTACAACCAAAAATGTACTTCCTTGAAGCGGATGATTCCTGAGGCGATTCGACGTAACTTTTCCCTGTGCGAAAATGTTCTACGCGGCATCGTTATGGAGTTATCGACGAAAACCACGGACCAATCAGAGCGCGGCTATAGCTGAGCGGGGGATTGGTATTGGCCCAGCCGGCATCCGTCTGCTGTAGCCTCGCTCCGATTGGTCCGTGGTTTTCGTCACCTAAGCGGTCCCGAGCGGACAACTTTAAAAGAAGAAGAGGGGTAGAGATTTTCTTATTCTGAAATTACCGAAGTTATAAAAATACCTTCGCAGTACAATTATTCATATTATAACTTAAGATATAATAAGAATATAATAAAAAGATATGCTAGATATATGTAGATTTAGTATAAAAAATATAAATTATACAGAGTACAATATTATCCAATCTTTTCTAATAGAATAAACTTGCTTTGATTACATAACAAATGCTCTCATTACATATTATTGATTTTCCGTATTCAGCACAAAAATGTGTAGTTCCAATTTGAAGCAGTGGACAGATTAAATTTACACGTTGACTGCCATTTCGAGCGGACAACTTTCAAGGAAGAAGAGGGGATAGAGACTTTCTTGTTACGGAGAAAAGATCATCTTATATCGAACGAAAACTAGTCACATAAGAATCTACCGGCCCATCTTTCGGTAAAGAAGTTCTACAGCAATTAACGCGAATAAGTGATTCGGAAGATAATATTAACGGAAATCATCGTGATTTGAACTTATACCGCTTCTCAGTCGGCCATTTTGTTAACCAGCTGCAGACAACCGACAAAATGGGGGGAACGCGTTTGGAGCGTTATTTTTCCGCGTGCAGGAGGAAAGTGCGAACCGGAAACGGTTCTAAATCGGTACGGAACTCTCTGAAAGGCTTCGGAGAGGCGAGCACGGTCCCACTTATCCCGTAAACCGGTAATTTGTCCGGGACAACGCGATGCGCGGAACGGAGGGAACGCATCCAGCTGTTCGTTTTGATCGGCGAGCGACGCCGACGGTTCGCACGGGCATTTCAACTGGAAAACCGACGATTAACGTTCGACCGGTGTTAGGCAGGCTGGCAGGCCAGGCGAGTTTCACTCGGTCGTGCAAATATTTACGATTCATAAAGCGTCTGTACGCCGTCTAATTTACGAAGTGATATATCGTCGAGGAGTTCGACAGCGTGCGGGACAAGCCGCGAGCGAAGCCTCGCGAATACGCGTGGATATCTGTGCTGTTAATTAACGAGAACGTGGGTTCGTCGATGGCCGAACATTTTCGAAAATAATACTTCCCACCCGCTATTTAGGAAGTTTGAACAAAATTAACGATTGCGAAAGCAAATAGCGGATAACTTTACTCGTAGATGACTGAGCGTGGAAACAGCGACGCTAATTGAAAACAGGAATATAGCTGAACTGATTTAATTTTGCAACAAAGATACATTGCTGGATTTGATACTTTTATAATAAATATACGAAACATTTGTACTGGCGTCGACGAGTTCTCAATATTTGCAATATTTTTCGAGAAACGATGAATAGTTGATACACGAAGCATCAAGCTTTAAATCGAAGTTTGGTGTTCAGGTCTCTATGAGCCAATGTTTGTCTTCTTAATAAGAAATATTACACAAAAATGAAAGAGGAAAATATTTTACTGTTTATCACAACTGATATACTGGCGGAGATAAACTTTTGATATCTGCAATATTTTTCGAGAAATCATGATACACGAAGCATCAAGCTTTAAATCGAGGTTTGGTGTATATCTCCTTAATAAGAAATATTAGACAAAAATGAAAGAGGAAAATATGCTACTGCTTTTCACAACTGATATACTGGCGGAGATCAATTTTTGATATTTCTAATATTCTTCAAGAAGCGTGGACTTTTTGTGTTATTTGAAAGCGAGTATCAAGACAGAACGATCCTTCACTATTTTCTAAATTTTACATTTTTTACATAGCAATAATATTGTATTACAATACTCCAACTTTTGTTAAAAATACTTTTCGGCCAAATTATCCAAAATGGGGCCCCAAAATTTTTCAAGTGGCTTCTAAAGGCTCTTAATCCGGCACTGCGAAAGAGGGAAGCTTAATATGTGATGTGAAACCATTCTTAAAAGTATACAATGAATTCTCGATATATGTCAACAACACGGGTCATGTATCGTCCAGGAGACGTACCCTAGCCGTGTAATGTTTACACTCCTCGACATCCGAGGCCTCTCACGGGGTATACCCCGCGGTAGTGAGGATAATTTCGCGACGTTTATCATCGAGGCTTTGGCGACATATACAAAGAAATCATTGAGCTGGTGAAAACTTTGCTATCTCATATCCCTCTCCTCTATTGTTTGAAAGTGTGAACGGAGACAGTTTTCGTCAGCACGGATACTCGATTTCCGGTTGTCGGAGGCCGACAAGGGCGAGCATTCTCGCAATATAAGCCGGTCACGGCGTTTCCCGCGCGTATTGCCGGTGGTACGTCTCCCGAGGACAGTTTACGGGTTTTACGGGCGGCGTGCACGCGAAATAAGAAGATAACGCGCGGCGCAGGATGTAACCGGTGTCCGCAGTCCGCGCGCATAAGAAATCGCGGCGACTCGGGACCTTTCTCGGCTTGCGCTGTCCGTTCGGTCGCTCGCTCGGCTCGGCTCGGCTCGAGCGTGAGAAAGGTAACGATGACCATTCGTATGCGCCGGGACGATTAACGGCGCGAATTTTTCGCGATCGACCGCTATTAACGCTCCTGCAAGTCATCCGTCCGTGGTGCTGCCGCTCTGCCTCGCAGCCCGCGACCCCACTTTTAACGCGCGCGGGCACGTCGGAGCATTGCGAGCTCGTTTCTGCTCGCCGCGGGACGCATTTCCTCGATTTTGTCGGCCTGAAGCCCGGTGACAAATGTCTCAAAAGTCTGCTCGAAATCGTTCCGCGCTATGGGAAACGCGTTAACCCGCACGGTGACTCTACTCGGAGCTTCGTTCGTGAAATACTACAGTGATTTCTCTATATATGTCGCCAAGGCCTGGCTGATAAATGTCGCGGAATTATCCCCACTACCGCGAAGCTCGAGAGTTATGTAAACATAACACGACTTGGGTATGTCTCCTGGACAATACATGACCCGTGTTGTTGACTTATATCGAGAATTCACTGTATCTGTTACGGTCGACTAAGGGGAACTTAATTTTGTTGGATTCTATACCTCGCAATTGGCACATTTTTTTACTTAACTTAGTTAATTGTTTCACTCAATTTTCTAGCTTTCTAAGAAGAATCCAAGAGGATCCGAAGATTGGGAATCGCGGCAAGAGATTCAATTCAAATTGATGTTCGATGTTTTCAAGTTCGATTGCTATCCTGATACAAATAAGTTCGAAGATTGCGGAATATCAGAGGGCAATCGTACCGTGACCAAACCTCTTGTAGATCAAGCTTAAAGGCACTAAAATCGAGTTAAGGAAAATCAATTACAATATCCAGTCAGACGGAACTAATTCGCGGCCTGTCCTTCGGACAACGATATATCCTTCCGTTGATTGTCCTAGTCCGTGAACAGAAGCTATCATTAAAACTGGATTAAACTCATGCGTAGATAAATCGGACGAAATCGTGGCGCAAATTGTAGCAGTTCAAGGTGCCGTTCTCTCTACGGTATATTTCAACTTTAACTAAAAATTAATCTTTCCAAGTCTTTCTTCTCTTCGTGATATATTTTAACGAATATGTATTAACAAACTGCAGATCTTTATGCAAGACAAACATTTTCTGCATCTGTTGCAAGCACCAGGCCTTGGGAAATTCTTCCTTTCTTTAACCATTTTAGTCAGTTAAAAGTAATCTATCGACGCTGTTCGATCTTCTAAATATTTTCACTGTCTCAGCTACTAATTTTTATTACAAACGCATGAAATTCGCAATCTATATATGACAAATAGACTGCGGATGTTTATGCAATTTCCAATTTTTATAGACAAATTTTAAGAAGGTAAAACGAAATAAAAGCCTTTGTACGTCCGAAACGAATAAAAATCGTACCAAATTCTCTCGAATTTTATATTATAGCATTTTCTGCAAATTTCCATAAGCCATAAACGCGTAAAGATCCGCAGTCTATTAAATGTAAAAAATCCTCAGTCTACACGAACGCGCAACTTAATTTAACCAGTTAGCTGTTTTTGACGAGTATACTCGTCCTTAAGAAATGGCAATATTTAGTATTATGACGACTCAATTTAGGTACACATTTTTCAAAGAGGTCGAAACAGTTAACTGGTTAGAAGAAAACGATAGAAACAGTGAAACCAGAAAAATATGCAACTAGTAATCCGAAGAAGTTCACGGTAATTGTAGAGTCCGCCTCGGCCGCCTACGCGGCCAGTTTCAATTTCTATAATGACACTCGTAAACCAATCGATCGTACGATCCGCAAACAAAGTCGAAGGTGTGGAAGATCAGAGCTTGTACCACCGTACACAGAGAGACGGGAGATAGTCTTTCGATCAGCGATCACGTCCGTGACGCGAGAAAGAGCGGAAAGCTCGGGTGTCGATTACTCTCGGACACACACCGGCCAAGAAAATGGCTAGGCAGTTAGAAGGGGCCGATAAAACAGCCGGCGAAATCGTTTCCGCGGCGTGGTGGCGCGTACAAATGCGCCGTGGAACATGATATCTATTTCATAACACCCACAAAGCGTCTCCCGTGCGAACGCAATCGGCGTTTGCGTAATCCGTCCTTAAAGACACATTCGCGAGAGTCGGGAGAAAGAGATCCTCGGTCGCGTAACCGACCGTTCTAATTTTCCACCGTCGATAGATCACCGACCAACAGAGCAGAGAGTCCTCAACAGGATCGCCAGGACTCGCTCCTGGCCAAAGGAGACAATCCGCCAGGTGATATATGCCGACGATTCTTCGTCGCGATCTTGAAAAATCGACGGCCGACGCGGTCCCGTTTCACCTGACGAGCCATTCAACGGCATAATGAGCTAGATGATGCCAACGCGGGCAACACGGTTGCGAAACTCCGGAACCGGTGTTCGTCGCACCTGGATGATGATCTGCTGGTTCACAGAAATTTTGTTAGTGACTTTGACGCAAATTCTTTAACGTTAGATGTGGAGCAGCGGATTGTTGAATTTTCTTCCGTTGTACTAACAACGCGATTTTTAGTTTGTCATCTAGGATGATTATTATAGACCTTCAGCTACCGCTTAGATTAATTTGATTGATTTCCCTGAGGTCGTTTATTTGTGACACAATTTTTCGTCTAGGAAGTGAAAAGAAGCAATTGGTTTCAAGTAGTATCGGACAATATATAATCAGACGTTACAATTACTCAATCATTTCAAACAATGCGAACGAACGAGTTTCATTTGAATTAATAACAATCGACTTGTGGTGTTTGATCAGACACAGTTGTGGAAGGATCACTTCAAACGCGTTCAAACAAATTCCAATGTGTCTGAACAATCCTCCAAGATCGTTCATGTTAACTCCAGTAGCCCACACCATTTTAAAAAGTCCTTACTCTAAGAGATATCTAACAGGTTTGTACAAACAATTACGCAAGCAAATGAATTTGTTTGCACAAACCTGTCAGATTTCAATGGAACGAGTTACCGAAGGTCTTGGAGATTAATTAGACATGTTCGCAGACCTTAATGCTAAAAGTCTGAAAGCGTAGTACCCAATCGAACGCAGAGGGACACTAAGATCCCGAGGAAGGGGTTCGATCGCGAGGAAGAGGGTCCGGGTAATCGTGTTCGAGGTGGACGCAGTAAAGGGGTCCACTTCGCGAGCATAAATTCGACGGTTCGTTTGAGGCCGGCGGCTCGGTAACTCAATATTGGTGCGCCTTAACTAGCCGGGGCCCGGAGTTTTCTGCCCGGTTGTAATTCCCCGCGATGTATAAAGCAGCCCCGGGGCGAGTTAGTGTAGGGAACGCCGGGCGTTTTCTGGCGCGGGGCCACGCGCGTGTGTATCTCCGCGTCTCTCGGGCTACCTTTAATGAGGCCGGCTCCCGGCGTGGGTGAACGTCTGCCCCGACGATTAATAGTTCGCCGATCGACGATATAGAGAGGAGAAGCCGAGCGACGATACCCTAGAGAAATAACGCGGCTCGATACCGATCGCCGATACGCCTCGGCCATCGCCGCGCCGCATCGCACGCTCCGCGAGCAAGCACAATGCGTCACAGATCTCTCGCGATTTTTCCTCACGAACGTCCAACCACTGTCGCATACCGATTACCGGATGCCATCGGAAGAGATACAGCTCTGCTAGCCGCTCTTCGTGGTTGTTCGACAGGGTTCCAATTTGTTTGAGAGCGTTTGAAGGGAGTCGCCCGCTACTGTGTTTCATGAAGTGGACATGGACGACAAGATTGATGCACGTTTAGGTCTGAAAGTCGGTATCAAGCTTATCAAAGATTGTCCGACAGAGTTTGAATATGTTTGAGAGTGTTTGAAGAGAGTCGTCCGCTACCGTGTTTGATGGAGTGGACATGGACGACAAGATTGATGCACGTTTAGGTCCGAAAGTCAGTATGAAGCCTGTCAGAGATTGTCCGACAGAGTTTGAATTTGTTTGAGAGTGTTTGAAGATAGTCATCCACTACTGTGTTCAATGGAGTGGACATGAACGGCAAGATTGATACACGTTTAGGCCTGAAAGTCAGTATGAAGCTTGTCAGAGGTTGTTCGATAGAGTTTGAATTTGTTTGGAAGCTTTTGAAGAGAGCTGTGTTCGTTGAAATTTTGTTGTCATCCTTTACAGTGAGCATCTTGCGCAAACTTTGGAGCTTGTGCTCCTTGTTTGTAAAGGTTTGACAAAGAATGATTCTCTTAAATTATTTCTATTCCGGAACGTAGAAATCATGAGGATTTCAAAAAAGAAATGAACAGGATCCTGCAAGCTGTAGCAAAGTCACTATACGGCAGCTATAACGAATTCAGCGCCGATTTCCTCGGATTCCTTCCGGTTTCTATTAGGGGACGCGATTTCCCGGTTCAGGTACAAATAATCGTCGTCGGACGTCCGCGGCGCGAAATCCGTGTGCGACTTTGCAGGCCGGCTGACAGAACAGTGGCGAACGCAGCGCAACGTTGGCTGCATCCAATTGCATCAGGCCGTGTGTGCGCGGTGCCGTAAGGACGAGAGCCGAGATGCGATCGCAGAGCCCGCAAATGGTAGCAGACGGTGCAGCCACGGCGACAAAAGGATCCGGGCTCGATGAGTTTTCAAGGAGTAGCCTAACGCCGCGAGATATCTCCCTCGGTTTTCGATCGTTATCCCATTTAGGGGAGTCGGATCTACGCGCAGCTGCGACGATTTATCGATCCTGCTGTGCCCTGCACCTCCGCTACCCGATCTGCGTCCGATTTCTGTGGGATCGATCGATCTTCGATTTTCGGTAGAGACAACTTGTCTGGGAGCAGTTTTCTGAAAGTATTTCAGATAATTTGTTGCTTTTAAAGTCTGCAAAATAGGAGATACTGTTGACGACAATACCTTATTATTAAATCAATTTCCAGAGTAGTCCAACTTAAAATACAAACTTGCTTTTTTAGTGTTTTTCGTTTTTTACAGCGAGAGTTTCCGACTGAAAAATCGGAAAAAATTCTCGAACGTGTAGTCCGATATGTTGAATATGTCAGATTTTTTTTAGAATTTTCAGATGCGACTAAATTTGGAAAATGGGGTAAAAACTGGTTTTTCGTTCGTTCCCCGTAACTACTTTTACAGACGAGGTATAGGGCTGAAACTTTGCAGAAAGGGTTCTTTCTTGGTAAGCTATCTAACGATCCATTTCCGGTTAAGATCTGACGTGGGGCGATTTTGACTCCCTTAACCCTCTGAGTGCCACATCGGTCATGTATGACCACACAATTGTTATACAAAACTTGACAATCAGTTTTTGGTACAATTTATTAAGTAATCTTATTAGAATCTACTAGTTGTGAGGATGTTGCAAAAATTGTTACGATGAACGTTGTTTTTTCTAATTGTTAAACACGTGGCGTTAACTGGCGAATTAATATTTGTCACGACGAAATACTATTTCAGTTCGTTGAAAGTCTACAAAATCTAGCAGGCTAAAATTGTTTTTTCTGTGAGGAGGATGCAGAAGAGGACACCGGAGTGAGAGGGTCCGAAGGATCTCGGCCGGGACCGTAAAGAAAACGCATCGCGACGGAAGAGCAACGGGAAGGTTGGTCGAGCAACTTGTCCCGGAGGTATAAAGCTCGGCGTGTGCACGTGTCTCTGGCTGGCAAAGAGGATATCAACGCGGAAGCGGCGGCCCTCGTGTCGCCGCGACGAGAATCACGGCTCGTCCCCGCAGTTTCTCTTCAGGGTACCGAGACACCGCGTCCCCGATGCACACGCAGTGCACCGCGCGGTGCAAACGCGCGCAGCGTTCGCTTCTGCGACCTGTTACGTGCCGTGATGGTTTTGTTTCGAAGAGCCCGGACACGCTTGCCACCGCTCTTACCGAGACATTGATTCATCCTGCTCTTCCATGTCTCCACCGTTACTCGGCGGTGTGCAATTGTGCACGTTGCATGCCCAGGATGCAACGCTCGATGCGTGTACCGCGCGTTGCAGACTCTGCGACCACGATCAAACCCATTTCGAAGCGTTCTCCTTTTCTTTTAGTATTTTTCTCTGTCCTTGTGATCATGGTAAAGTATTTTTTCATCAAATCGGATGCAAAAGTCGAAATACAGTAATTTCTCTATATATGTCGCCAAGACCTGGATGATAAAGATCGCGGAATTATCCCCACTACCGCGGGATATACCCTGTGAGGGGCTATGAACTGAGGCCTCTAGAGCTTCGCTGTCCTTTTCTTAAAAGATAGTATCTTCTGCCCGATATATGTCTCTGGCTAGACCCGTGTTTTGGACATATATCGAGTAAACACTGTATTTCGAAGGTGGACGAGAGTTACTTCACTCTAATAATCAGCGGCATGGGGAATTGATATTTTTGTTAATTCGTACACCTAATATTTTATCCATTATCGGCCCTTGTAATAAAAATTTGGAACGAATTATAACAGTTAATCAACTTTTACATTTCACTGGAGATCGCTTCCGAAAATTCGGTTTCTCCAGCATCTGCATACCGCGATTGTTGCGCTGCGGAACGAAAATTACCGAAGTCGAGCGATCCGCCGATTACCTCGCAATCACGCGTCCAGAAAATCGTTATAATTCCGTCCCGGGCAACTGTGTACCAAATTTCAATGCGGCTCGAGCGACATACTTCCGTGCGTTGCACCTGTTAATTTCTCGGCGCGCAGGTTAGCGGCTCGAGCGGAGGATTTTTTTCGGGCAGAGTGTTGTACAGAGGGATCCGTGCTCGGGGTGGTCCAATTAATGGAGAAGCCCCCTCGGGGGGCCCGAGGTATCGATTATACGGCTCGTTTTTCTGATTCCGCGTCGGTAATCTCCGAAATTTCGGCTTCCTGCGGATAGCACTCGCCGTGTCGTCTTTTAATGAGACACATATACACCGGTTTCGGTGTGTCCGGGCCGCTATTATCAAGCAGATCGGCTGGGCGTGACTGGACCCATCGAAAAGTAATTGCCGGTTTACCCTTAGAACAACTGCAACGAGGAGCCGTCGATACCGATCTCTCAACGATCCGCCAATCGTTCTCGCACGGCTGCCGAACAGTTCTCAAATCGGTATTGCCGATCCTGCGCGCGCCGAAATCAGCACGCTGTACTCTAATTATTGACACTTTACGCTCGCATCAAGAAATGTTGTCGACAGGTTTATCATATATCATATTAGACACAAAACAGATTTTAAAAGCCTCATCTTCAATTTTCCTTTAAATATTTTACTTTTAAATAAAGTTCGTCGCAATCACTGTGGTTGCATTCTTTTTGTAAATGTAGAAGAAGAAACACATCGATGGTATGCGATGTCTGGTCAAAATGTGGTGGTAAACGAACACACTATTGATAATAGGACAAAACTCAAAAATGGAGAGGACTTTGTAAATGTCGTGAACTGTCAAGAAACCAAGATAGGTTTCGTTTTATACTTTTTTTTTAAGACTTTTTGCATTTACGACAAAATTGGGTAGATGAAATCGAAAATATTCTGGAGATTAACGGAACCGTTTTCAACGTATTAAAATTATTAAAGAAAGGCAGAACTTTCTGTTTGGTACCGATCCGTCGCAATCGATAAAAGAAAATTTTGCGTGAAAATCGGCAAGTTTTAGTTTTATCTAGTTCGCGACGAATGTTCAGCGGTCGCCTCGCGAAAGACAAAAGTGTTCTCACGTCCCGAAAAACAGTAACACACTCTGAAAGCCTCGTGGCAGCAATATTTCGCAAGAAATAATGCCGTGGATTGTTAGAGACAAAGGAGACCGGCATGCCGCGGCACGCAGGCGGCCGTAGGGCGGGAAACGGTTCGAAAATTGAATGTTCGGGGTTCATCAATCTTGAAGACGCTGTTTCAAAATCCAGCTGGTCCAGGGAAATCGTTCGGTCGATCAATCACCGTGCGGTGTCGCAACGCTTCTGGAACAGCCTGTACAATCTACCTGGCTCTCCGACTCTGTCTTTGGCTCGCATAGGTGTAGATAGTTAGCCGGTACGTATCGTCTGCGCTCCGGGCACGACCGATGATTATCTCTCTTTCTCTCTGTGCCTCGGTTACAACCACAAAGCACCGAGCACCGAGCACCGAGGAACAGCAGTCCCACGCACGCCTTGTCGAGTTATTAATCGCCACATAATTCTACAATTACAAAGGTTAATCCGGCGTTTTCACGCTCCGAGCGTCGTGGGTGCTGCGCGACAGGCCACGGGAGCAAAAGAGAGCGGTCCCGTTGTCAGGCCAATCGGTGTCACTTTACTTTCGATCCTCACCTTTGCCTCTCTCCTTTCTCTCTTTCTCTTTCCCCCCTCTCCCCCTCACTCTTTCTCTCTTTCTCTTTCAGTCGGGTTACTCGGGAATTTCGCGTTCCGCTTGGATAACCTCGCGTGATATACCATCGGCGAACGAGTGTCAACGCGAAACCGCTCTCGGATGCTAAATTGATGAAGTATTGTTGGACGAGCATTAGTCGCCCAGGCACTTGGGAAAGGTGAGTTTAGTCGAGGATTGAGAATGAAACGAGGATTAAGCGCTCTGGCTGACTTGGGAGATTGAGTGTTGGCGTTGTGTGGAGAGCGATATGAAAAAATCTGATGCTTGCATCGATGATCGGGTATCCAGAGATCTAAGAGTAGCTTCGCTGTTTATCTTCGTTAGATCGGTGTACTCTTTTGTGTAGTCCATAATGATGTCTTTTTCTGCGGTTAGATTTGATTTGATGATTGCAGATCGAAACATCCGAGCTGTCTTTGCTGTTCATCTTCGCGTCGCTCTTGTATTGCCGATAGTCGTGTGTAGACTGCACAATCATCTGCTAAGCAATTGATTTCTATCTTGAATAATTTGGATAAGTTGAAGACAATGTGATGACAGTTCTTCAATTCTATTTACTTTTTCGCTGTTCTAACCTTTGGATAGTTATACTTACACAATTCTCCTCGAGACTATTCTTTCTCAATCCAACAAAAACGAATTTGTAATCTCCGACACATGACAAATACTTTTTTAATTTCGTCTCTAATTGCATGTGACGCAGAATGATCTCGATGGAAATTACAATTACTTACCACGTTCCGTGCCGGAGCAATCTCCGATTACTTTTCGTTCAAGCCGCGTGAGTTGCATTGTCGCGTACGCCTCGAATGGATTGTGTTTTAATTGTGACATATGCGTACATGTGATTCAGTAACAATAATAATTATCAAGGAGAAGGTGTAGCGTTCAAGATAGCGGAACAAAGCTAAAATTCACATCTCAATAAATAGACCTGGTAACACCGTTTAACAGGTTCCCTACCACCTAAGCTCAAAAATTCCGTACGGTCCGTATTAGCGCGCATGCGCGCACACGGTAAGTGTTGAGTAAAGAGTAATAATTTCTACAAAAGAGTGTTTCTCGTTTGTTCCCCACCGGCCCAAAATCTCTCGAGAGCGGTATCACCGAGGGATTTCGTAACCGATCGAGGAACGATCACGTGGAAGCTGAACAATCGTCTATCACCGGCGAAAAGTCGCCAGCGAATGATTAATCGAGCGTGCTCACCGGGAATCCAGGTATATCGTTGTTTTATCTCGAACTTCCTCGGCAACGCTTGCCATTTGAACGCGCCGCCGGCTAATAACGAGAGGTGGTAAAAGGGTAGGATAGTTCCGCGCATTGTTCCTCGTAATAAACGATAGGAATTCCACGGTTTGCGTTTGTCCCGGTTGCCCCTTTCCCGATCCCGAGAACAGAATTCCATCGAAAAGTCAAGATGCGTGAGAACCCACGGATTTTTGTTTTGCGACCCTTCGCGAATTCCACGTCGCCACCTCTGTGCCCTTATTACCACCTCACGGGAGCCATTCGTGTATCGGATAGTGTCTGTAAGCGATTAGAAGATTTATTTCGCCGTGCAGATATCGATCGGAAATTCACTGTCCGCTGCAAGTGGGAAATGTAGTCGGGCGTGCAGTTATTGATTAGACGTGTGCCGACTGTAACCAGCGGTTAGGAAAGCTATTTGAATTGTGTAGACAATGACTATAAAGAAACAAGAAACTCATTCGATTCTTGTGACACCAAAGCATGCAAATCTAGTTGAACTGCACAAACTGTACATATCTATTTGAACTGTGCTAACTGCAAGTTTGATGACTGTAAGTGAGTGGACAATTTATTCGATTGCACGGACACTGACTACACGTGTTCAGACTGTAAACAATTCGAATGGTGTTCTATGAACTATTATTCGACTGTACAGCCACTGACTATAGGTGATGTTCATTCGAATATAGGAAATAGAGAATAATGTCGAAAAATGTGTTCTGTTTAAAGCAGATAAAATAAGTCTGTAAGATGTATAATTTATTTTATGGAATATTTTCAGTTATTTATATATAAAATGAATCTATCAATATGTTAAAGTTAAAAAGTGCCTGCTATGATAATATTATTTGAAATAGAAATTGATTAATTACAATATAAATAATATGTATATTAATTTTTATTTGTTTATTACAGAAATCTATTTTCCCCAGTTCTGGTAGACTCTAGCGGTTCAAAGGAATAAAGTATGTACAATTAAGGATAATTGTGGAAGGAAGGAGTTATTTTCTGGTGGAAGCGAGTATAGCAAGGCAATTTATACCACCCACTTACCGTCCGATTAGAGGCGCGATCAAAAGGTAGCAAGCGTGGTCCGATTGAATGCAGCAAAAAGTCTGAAGTAGCCGAGATTACGGGCCACGGGAATGGTCCACCGTGGGCGATATTCCGTGTTTCCTCGGGAACGGTCCCTTTGTGTCCTCTGTGCCACGGGCGAACAGCCACGTAACAAATGGGACCGCTTTCAGCCGAGCATTACGCATTGGTCGCGCTGAATTACGCACGGAAGTAGCGAGTTACGATGTCACCGGGCCCCCGAATAGGTGTACGCTTCTTGGGAGGCGAGTCGCCGCGATAATTGATTAGGCTCGCTTCTTATCGGGCCCCGCTAATATCCTCGATTGCCTAGTAACTGCTCCTCGTTCCGTCCTGATCGCCTTGTGAGTCGCTTCAGTAATAGTCGTTCAAAACGATCGATAAATCCGATTTACACACGCGACAATCCTGTCAAACTTTTTTGTTCAGAATGATTCTTTCATGAAACTTTTACAAACATATTCCCGACACTTCTCTGCTTAAAACGACTCCAAACATGATATTATTTCGATCGCGTTTGCCTCTTTAGAACCTCGATTATCCGAACCGATATCCCAGCAGATTAGCACGTTACTATACATTTCAATTTTTGTGTAGTTACATGGTTCGCAAAGACAGTTCTAGCGAGCAACTATGCTGAAATTCATTGAAAAATGACACCAGCGAGTTTTATTGCAAGCAATTTTCGTGCAAACAATTTTCTCGAAGATTCGATCGTCCAGGTCCGAATTGCGGCAGCTTTGAAGCAGTTTTTAATAAGTCGATGACACCGGCGGTTTGCGCGAGGTAATTTGTCCGGAATGACGACAGATTATATTGAAAAAAAGAACCGGTTATTAATTGAGGCAGTCTTGTTAAGGTGCCGATGGGAGACGCGGGAGCATTGAATCAACCTTCCGTATCCAGTGCATCCCGACACCGTTAAAACGAATATAATGAAATTGAGATCGTAAACAGGAAAAACGTATTATAAAGTAACCGATCTTGTCCGAGACGCGACGCTCGCGTGGGTATAATTAACACCACGGACCGTCTTAAGGTAATTACGTCCAGTACAATTATCGTAGATTATCCGCGCGTCCGGCTTCTTACGCAGTCCTACAGCCCGGCGAGATAAACTTCATGATAATCGGACAAAGGATTAATTTGTTTAGCATCGTTTTTAGTTCGAGCGCGACTGACTCGCGTTGATTTGCAACGTGGAGATCTTCTCTGCGGAATCTGTTGATTCTGGATCGAGGGATTAGTTGTTTGTGACTGGAGAGATGAAAAACTGTGCTACGCCAAGCATCGAAATCGTTCATTATAGTCTTGCTTCTTTATACAATAATGTATATAAATAATTAATTGAAGGGAAAGTATACAGGACATAAAGAAATTATATGTCGCGACTATCATAGCGTGATTCTACATCCTCGGTTTAGTGGAAATTGATGTGAGAATTATTAAAATATAAGAAAAATTAATTCCAAGGTCAAAAAGGTCAACACTTTTTTTCATTGCATCTTATCCTACTCATCGCAAGGATAAAAAGAAACCATGAGTCAAAACTCAACCGTTCTCTTAAAAAATTATGATGAAGCCATTTTTAATTATCAAACTTATTTTATATTGGAAAATTCTCAACTGTGGATCTTTCAAAAATAGTATTACGTGTCAAGTGAGGGTACAGAACCTATTTGAACCAGTAGCTGAATAATAATTACAGTAATCATTAAACTCATCGATTTTTCATGTCAGTCGACCAGCGAACGCGCAACGCGCGTCTCCTCGACACGCAATAAAGGACGTAGAATGTCAAAGGATCGAAGGATCCAACGGAGACTATCCAAGACCAGGCTCGTCTCGGTTTTCCCTCGGTTCTCAGCCAGGCTTATCGCGATAGAATATGGAAATGTCCCAACGTGGGTGCGCTGGAACGAGGATTAACGTCGAAGATAATTTTCCAGCGTCGCCTAGGCTGTTACGTAAAACGCGGACGGTATCGCGTTCCCTGTTAGCATTTCCGTCAACCATTTTCGCGGAATATTCAAGGCGGTGACTCCGCGTTAATCCAAAATACACTCGCGTCCAAAATTAAAGGATCACTAAATTTTCCTCCAAAAATTGCCCGTATACAAAGCATCGTAACTTCGTGAAAAAACGTCGCTGAATATCCGTTCTGATCTCATTTCAAAGCTTGAACCTTCTACTTTCGAAATCCATTGTTCGTTTTTTTTTCGAGAAATTTTTTTACACTATGAGAGAAAGTGAACATACTTTTCTGGTTCAGACATTTTGCAAATTCAAACGTTAAACATTTTTTGTAAACGAACTAAACCAACGTGGCCTTGAAGATCGGAGTCTCAGCTTTAGAATGACTAATTGCAATAATGATCCTGGAAATTTTTAGGGAAAAAGTGATCCTTTAATTTTGTCGGTGTAGTGTCTTAAGCAATGGCGTGATTAATGAAGAAAGGACTTATGCATATATTACGAAAAGCGATTTTTGGAGCTCCTGAAGAAGCAAGACAGAAAAAGTGAGTTCGTAATTATTCATTGTACATATCGAGATCGGTCGATTTCTCGCAGAGTGATTTAGTGGAGCAAGATAAGGCCATGATCCGAGTATGCACAATTCATTTATCGGCTCAACCTGCTGTTCCTTCGGAGATCAGAGAGAGGTAGAGAGAAAGAGAGAGAGAATGGCCGTGACCGCTGTTAACGATTCCGCGATTAAGCCGAGGATGATCGGCTCGCATTTAGCATGCTCATGCATGCGTAAGTTCGAGGGCAGGATACGGTTATACCGATCGGGTGTGTCATCGAGGCTTGATGATCCTGCACCGAGCTGCAGAGTCATCGAAACTGCTCGAGGGTTGCTCTCTTACAATTAGATAAAAATAAACTAAATAGACTAATTCGCTAAACATACCACTGTTGGTCAAACGACCGGATTCGAATTGTTTGCTTAACTATTGGCGAGATTATTACTATTATTATATTATCATTATTGTAACATCCGTAGAAATAAGTTTGCATAATCTAGACGATGTTCGAGGTGATCAAGTCAGGTGCCTCACCCTGTATACCTGAAGAAATGAAGTTGAATAATTCCTCAGGGATGCATCTTGCAATCTCAATAATCGTAAATTAAAAATATTAAAACGCGTGTTATTTTGTCGCGTCTCGTAAAGTTAGTGTTAAAGAAAATTTTCCTCATAGGAAATTAAAGGTGACCTCCACGTCTAGAAGGTCAAACCCGCTATACGCACTATCGTGTCGGTCATGCTAGTTTAATCTGCCATTAGTCCCTTGTATTTACCATCTTCAAGAAAAAGCTCGGCAATAACAACGCGAACGATTTGCGATTTATATGAAAAACACAAGTGAACGGTCCCTATAAGAAACGTCCTCGGGATCCCATAAACCGTTCAACGTCGTTCGCAAGAAGTGTCTCGGCGACTTTCACCGAAAACCGTCGAATTCAATGATTTCAATTCGGAATCCGTGGTTTCTTTTCTCGACCCTCGGCTCTCCAGAAGTCCAGCGTAACTTTCAACCGATATCACGGATACTCATTAATCACCGTTCCGTACGTCGACACGTAGCGTTTATTAAGTACCACACCGCGTTGCGGCGAACTGTTAATCAGTGAGAACTGCCAGTTTAATTTCCCTCACGACATGCGTGCCCGTAATAAGCTTCGACTTTGTTCTATTATAACGGTATACCCCCTTTAGCCGGCCAGACACCTGCCATTTTCATTAGACGTAAATATCCCGAACGAAAGTTTCTGCGTTTTTCCGACGCGGATATCGCACGCTCCGGCAAACGTGAAAGCATAATTAACCGGACGAGCGCTGATTGGCGTTTCAGCATCCGTGATCGAAACGACGATTAGTTTCTTATCTTCGGATCCGTGTCCATTTCGCACGATTTTGTCATACTTTTCGACTGTAATCTCGGTCATATTTGGCCGACACAACTTTTTTACTTCTGAAAATCAATTTTTATTAGAATCTAGCAAGTAAACCAAATTTGATTAGGACCTACGAGGTGTGAGAATGTTACAAAAATTATTGTTATGATTAACCTTGTCTTTTCTATTGCTGGGTTATTGATCAAGTTCTTTCGACTTTGTGTGACTTTTGTGGGCATTGGCGTGGCTCTCGCGTGTTAAAGATCCTTTTGATTAAGATCTATATTGCGAAATTTTCGGCTCAAGGTCGTGTTAAAGTCACGGTGATCATATCACTCCGAACTACATCATGTTGGTACTCATTTTAATCAGAAAAACGTCACGAATATGTCGGTAAAAGTTCAACAATAACCAATCACCTAGACAGCGGAAAAATGGTAAAATTTAAAACAGTGAAGAGATTTCAAAAATTTAGGGATGTTATATTATTGTCCACTATGTACATGTTTTAAAAGATGAAAGACATTTCTAATAATCTTAAAAAATATAAATAAAATATACAGATATAATAATCACAATCGTCACAGGAACTGACAAATATTCTAGAATATTCTGCGAAAAATCAATCAAGTAATCATTTTCCAGCCCGTTTCTGTTCAACAAAAAAACCTAGTAGGAAAATCTCGGAAGAATCGCAAGCTTGTGGGAAAGAAAACGCAAGAGGATAGTCGATTTCCATCGAAGCGTTTCGAACAGCGGGCAATTACTATCGTGGACAGATCGGCCGATAGTGATTCGGCGTAGCCCGTTAACTGGTCTTTAATTCCGCTGTGGGGGGCTAACGATAACGAAATTCCTCGACGGCTGGTTCGCGCCTCTCACGCGAATGTCGTCTGGTTTAATTGTCCGGGGATAATTGGACCGGTAGTGGTGACCAGTGACGATCGTTGCCGATGTCACTCGAATGCTTTCTCGTCGCTCCGGTTCGCGGAAGGAATTTGTATTGGCTCGATATTCAAATGAGAAATCACTCTCTCCCTCTCTCTCCCCCCTCCCCTCTCTCTTTCTCCCCAGGCAAACGTGATTTTATCGATCCGACCGATACCGAGGGATTAATTAACCCGTGGAACGAGGAAGCTGGACACGCTCGGGCTCCGATCGATATTTTTACTACCGATTCGGCGAGCTTCCGAGACAAATCGCTGAAAAGGATTCTCCGAATGTCGACGGTCTTGCAATTTATCGAGCCCCTGCCGATTCTTCAGAATCGGTCAAAAAAGTGATTAGAAACTGTAAACAGATTGATGTTTCTTCAACGATCTTAAGAAGTTAGAAATAATACACTGACATTTTAAAATTATTTTTAATTTCTTCACTGTTTCAAATTTCAACACCTAGATTTTAGCACTAATTATATACTACCCAATAGTCCGCGTTCCTAAAACAAATTGCTTAAAAACAAGCATCTACTAATAAATTATTCAAGATTTGAATGGACACAATAATCAGTCTGACTTTCAGTATAGACCACAAAAAATATATATATAACTCATAAAATTTTGATTACTTTCACTTGAAAAATTCATACATGCGCTACAAATACTAACAAATATATGTGAAAAATCACAGTGCAAAAGGTTCAACAGATTCCCCGGAAAAAATTCGTGAAAACTCGTGCAAAAATGGCCCCGAGAATTAGACGTTCACAAAACAGCAAACCATACATGTAACTCATACAATCTCGATAATTTTGACATGCAAAAAACTCACAGATTTACTACAAATACCGATAAATACGTGTGTAAAATC
Source organism: Halictus quadricinctus (assembly GCA_028454245.1). NCBI lineage: Eukaryota > Metazoa > Arthropoda > Insecta > Hymenoptera > Halictidae > Halictus > Halictus quadricinctus. The sequence continues at coordinate 9,630,071 of CM052115.1, read as the reverse complement.
CCACTGTAAAAGGGTTTGTAAGTTACCCCAAAAAAAAATTCCTAAAATCTGGTGCAAAAATCGAAATACCCACCCTAAGAAGGCTGAATTAACATTTGAATTTACTGCCGTGCAAAGTGCACGTGTATAAAATCTTTAAAGAATTTTTTGGTCGTGTTATACGAGAGTGTGCAATATTTATTTTCCAGGGAGTCGAGGCCACATCGATCAAGCATAAAGCCGCGAGCGACGCAAGCATAGTGAGAGCCTTGCGAGCGAGGTTAAGGTCGTCGGCATCGTCCAGGTCGTCGTCGCCCGGCTTCAGGATTCCGTGGCCGTTACGCAATTCCTTGGTTCGAAGTCGAACTCGTTGCCGGTGCACCATAAATTCCCATTCCCCCTGGGTGACCACTTGGTTGCACGCGGAAACCCGACCGGGTATTAATTTTCTAATACGATTCCATGTTTCGCTACGACCCGGTCTCCGCGAGCGGTCCAGAAGATCGCGGGTACCTCGATACTACCTGGTCCCCACATGGCCGTTGATCCTCCATGGATACAGGGTACAGACACAGAGGTATTGGACACCACAGACACGGACACACAGATAAATACGGCGCTATCGTCGTTACCGCTCTGTGTCATAGCGGCGTCGTTAACTTAATCGCCGGTAAATGCGAGGCGAGGTCTCGTTTACAAGGACCCCGTTGCACCTGTGCTTCCCTCATGATGGCTCTCCTGCTTTGATAACTTTTATCCTTAATAGATACCGCCTGGCGAAATTATTTCTGGTATTTAGTCTGCTCGGAATAGCTCCGTCCACCACGGTCCGCAATAGTCTTTGCGTTCCCGGTTCTTTCGTTATTGCGCTCGTCCTGCTTACTTTACGGCTGGCGATTCAGTGTTGGAAAACAGTAATTATGCGAACGTCGATGTAATTGCGATGGTTGTATGCACAATCCGTGACAGTAGCCTGGTGACAAAAATTAATTTCATCGAATAGTCGTGCAATTTGGTCATTTTCGGTTATATGTAGACTACATTTATGACAAAAATGGATGAGCGCAATGTAAAACAGTAGAAAGGTCGAAAGAATTTAAGAATATCATATGTGGTCGCTACCACATATATGTCGTCCACAATCTCATAATTTATTCAAAGATAGCCTTATTAATTTTACACACTTTATAATTTAAAATCCAAAACACAGCTTAATGTTCAGACACTTCGTGAACGTTGAGTAAGCTGTCTTCTATTAAATTGTTTTCATATTTCATAAAGGAGGTGCACTAGATTCAATAAAATATAAGATTTATTAACAAGACTACAAAAGCGAGAAACAGAAGGGATTTGAGGGGTAAATGATGAGGGAAGTGCTATAGTTAGAACCTGAGTGACGTCACGAAACTATAGTGTAGTCCAACTCAGTGACACATCGCGATTGGTGCCATGAGTGGGGATCCTACCACGACTCTACAATACGAATCATGACGTCACTAAGTAACCCCACCGTTGGTGAGTCGGTGGGGCATTTCTCAGCGCATGATGTAATGAGTACAGTATAGTATTTGAATATTAGTATGAATATCTGTATATTAATCAGTATATAATTCGCGTTTCTCTTTCGTCTACATTTAAACGAAAAGTAAAATCGATTGCTTCGGATTTAATTAAACCGTGACCGGTACTTAGAATTTCCTTGTACCGTTGCGTGGCTAAAGAGATTTTCGAGATCAAGATTTGAAAGCGATCACGGTCCACCGAGATAGCGAAGAAAAGCCACTGGTGAAAATCCAGCGGACCGCCAGTGACGATCGCGATCGACGATCTCTCGGCGAGCCAGCTAAGAGAGCGAAGATCGGCGCGGCTCGTTAGCCGCGCGCGTCTGCATCAAATCTAGCAATTAAACGCGGAAAAGACGGGCCGGCGATCGCGTTCCAGCCCGAGATAAGTGCCGATCATTTCGCCGGACGGAACACGAGAGACTTATGGTTCGGAGGAGAGGATCGCAAACGCAGCAGACGACGACGGCACCGGCAGATATCCGCAAAGACGAGAAACGGCCGCTCCCCTGCGTTCTCGCCGCTATCGAACGCGCATCTTCCGCTTAGGCTACCTGGTCGACGACCTCTTCATCTCGTCGACGCGACGCACGCATTAAAGTATTCTGGTTTTCGACAAATCAATTTTTCTTTGTATTTCCTTCCACCCTGGAAATTTCACTCTTGAATTTCTTTTTCAATATTCCTTTTTTCCCCATTAATGCTTTAAACAGCTGACGTGCCAACGATTACGTACTAAAATAGGAAGTTCGGTATGTGTTCCAGAATTTGTTAGAGTTTTTTTGAAACCTAGAACAGTAACAATTAATATATAGAGTAGCTTTAATTTAATTTTGCACACAAATCCGCGTGCCATTTTATAAAAATTTTATTTTGCACCTTACTCTGATTGAAATAACGCCAAACACACTGTACGACCTCGATTATCCGAATTAGTCATGTTGTGTATGCATGAATGTACACAGTTTAATATAAATTGGATTAAAAGGAGGATTTAGACGTCCGTTCGGATAGTCGAGGTTCCACTGAATGGTGGATGAAATAACCAAATATGCTTCGAACTATATCGTGTTTGGTCTCATTTTAATCAGGAAATTGTTGCGAATGTGTCAGTAGAAGTCCCATAAGAAAATAAACAGTTTCGTCACTGGATCAATATTTTCTCACTGATGTACCAGTGTTGATGTTTCGATTACTAAGTGAAATTTCGGTCCCAAAGTTTTCACATATATTGAGACTTTAATATACTTCTATTTGATAATTTTGCACACGTTATAAAGATCTACGGACCGATAGTTGCAATATTGGAATCTGTCAAGATCGATTTTTCTGGCACACGCAAGAAGAATAGTAATTGCTTTGTTGTTGGATTGAGAGTTTCCGAAGCCGGTGGTCGGCAAGAGTAGTCACCGAGGCGAGGGATATCGAATATCCCCCGCGCAAATTGGCGAACACTAGAAGCGATCCCGATTATAACGTCGAGCTGTCAAGGGATTTACGGGAGACGATCGATTCCGGCGGACATCCCCGCGGACCATGTCACCGACATCGCTTGATACGCAAACGTCGATAGTCACTTAGCGGCTCATCAGAAGCCGCTAATCTTAATTCGCTTATCGGATTATTCGCGGGCCCCGCCGATGGAGATGTTTCGCGCTCGAAAGATAATCCGGCCGGTATGGTAATTCAGGAGTGGACCGGGCCCGTCGTCTTGTTTCTGGTCGCGCAACTCGTCTCCTACCAAATCCCGTTTTTCAACACGCTCGTTGCCGAATATCGACCCCCAAACAACGTCAAAATAGCCTAACACTATATTATCATATTTTTTGAAACTTCGATGCACGATTGCTCAATCATGTTTAGGAATTTTTTTCGGGAAAACTGTTGAACCCTTTCGTTTGGGATTTTTCACACATATGCATTGGTACTTGAAGCACAACCTCGATTTTCTAAAAGTAGAAATAATGAAAATTACATGAGTCATATATTTTTCTACAGAGTAGATATTCTGGTTTTCGATGCCGATTTTTCGCGAAATTTTGGGAATTTTTTTGGAAAAACTATCGGACCTTTCCTCTTGGGATTTTGCACACATGCTTACTGGTATTTGAAGCGCGTGTGTGATTTTTTTCAAGCAAAATTTTCTTTACAGTATGGTTTGAAAAAAATGGACCAACGATTGCCGCGATTCCGATCTTTCTGCTGATCGGAAACAAAGAAATAGAGCTGTTTATTAATCAGTATGAATGCGGTTATGGTCCGAACGACAAGAAATTGAGAATCTTGATTACATACAAAATGGCGGGGTTTTGATGTGAAATAACCGATTTTTAAAATATTTTCGACACTTAAGTCGTGAAGTCGTCAAGTTGCTCGCACAAGTCTGTCCCGAGATAACCGGGCGAGCCGTGTCGTGAAAAATTCGTTTAATAGAGGTAATTTCCGATAAATTAAAGTACACTCCTGAAAAGCGGAAATGTAGCAATAAACATTAAACGATACATTACAGCGTCTGATCCCGGTATCTCGTGTTACGCTTCAACAAATACAATTCGATTTAATGTATCGGCAGGTGAGATAAATGAAACAGCAGAAAAAGAAGAAAAAAAGAGAGTCGCAATTGACGGAAACACTCGGGCGTGAAAGTTGAATGCAATTTATTGGCGTCCCCGCTAAAATCTACGAAAGGAGGCTGGTGGAGGATCGATCCTCCAGTTGAGTCCTTCGTTGTAAGTGTCAGTCAGTTCCCACGATAATGTACGCATAAACCTTGATACACGAAGCTTTCAACGTTTCAACCATTGTGGAAGCGAGAAGAGCATTCTTCTAGCTTCAAAATGGCTATAATAAATTCTACTGTTGGCCACGATGAAGCAGAAATATCAATTTAGCATTAGATGACAAATATAATTGATTTCAATATGGAAGCAGCATTTTCATAGGAATGGAAACTTATGTCTGCAGGAAGAGCGTTCTTCTAGTTTCAAATGGCTATAATAAATTGTACTGTTGGCCACGGTGAAGCAGAAATATCAATTTAGCATTAGATGACAAATATAATTGATTTCAATATGGAAGCAGCATTTTCATAGGAATGAAAATATTCATGTGTGCAGAAAGAGCGTTCTTCTAGCTTCAAAAAGCCAAAAATAAATTGTACTGTTGGCCACAATGAAGCAGAAATACCAATTTAGCATTAGATGACAAATATAATTGATTTCAATATGGAAGCAGCATTTTCACAGTAATGGAAACTTATGTGTGCAGAAAGAGCGTTCTTCTGGCTTCAAAATGGCTATAATAAATTCTACTGTTGGCCACGGTGAAGCAGAAATATCAATTTAGCATTAGATGACAAATATAATTGATTTCAATATGGAAGCAGCATTTTCACAAGAATGAAAATATTTATGTGTGCAGAAAGAGCGTTCTTCTCGCTTCAAAAAGCCAAAAATAAATTGTACTGTTGGCCACGGTGAAGCAGAAATACCAATTTAGCATTAGATGACAAATATAATTGATTTCAATATGGAAGCAACATTTTCACAAGAATGAAAATATTTATGTGTGCAGAAAGAGCATTCTTCTATAATAAATTGTAGTTTGGCCAGAATGAAACGGAAATGTTCCAGGAACAGTGTCGAACTTAAAACTTCATCTGAACACGGTACTTACGTTTAGAATAATTAATTTCTACATGGAAGGAGCATTTTTCCACGACTGCAATGTTTGTGTAGAAAGCGGCCACCTTCAGAATGACTATTAAAAAAAAAAGCAGTGATTTACTCGAAGCAGAACAGAAACATAAATGTCGAAACGGAGCAATGTTCGCAAACCTACTTAAACGGGAATTTTGCAATGCTACAGGTTCGTGCGGCTTTTCCGCGGCGAATACCGCACAGTGCGAAATTCGCATATGCGGATCCCGTCGCCGGGTTGATTATTGTACCCGGTGGCTCTAAAGTAGGCGCGTTTACGACGTCCCGTGGAAAAACGGGGCCGTAAACGTGTGCGTCGCGGATCGGACTTGTCGTAAATTGCTTCGGAGGCCGGTGCTCTCACGTTCCGGGCCATTGAGATCTGGGCCCCTTGGACAGGGAAAGAAAAGGGAGTCAGTCGCACGCCTCCGGAGCAGCTGAAAGGATACTTTCTCCGTCGTCGGTTTGCACGACGAGTGAACAGCGCCAAACGAGACGAGACGAGACGAGACGAGAGAAGACGAGAGGAGGCGAGACGTCGATCGGCACGGTGCGATCGGCACCCGGCTCGCGAGCGATAGATCGACACCGGACGGTGATAAAACGACCGTGTTGCAACCGAGGACGACAGCTCCGGGACCGTCCACGATTGATAGCCGACCAGTCGAGATCATCTCCGCTTTAGAAACCAGTCATTTGTTCGGAGAGATTCTTCTTTCTGCTCGATCTTACGCGCGCCGACTCCCCGCTCGGTTTTCGGAATTTTTTTCACGGATAATTCGAGGAAATCTGGTGGACAAGGGTCACTCTAATCGCTCAATTGAACTTTTGAGAATAGTTGCGAATTTTTTTATACCGAAGATATTCGCTGCACGAGTAAATCATTTCGTATTGAAACAGTGGCACGTCTTCAGGTACAGACTTTCACCTCGTGTTTTATTATTTCGTAAGTAATTTTGGTAAATTATATTGCCACGTGTGATCGAGGTGTTCAACTTTTTCTCTGTTGCAGACTAGATTAGCAACATCGCATACTTCCGTTTACAACAATTTTGTGGGAGAAATATCTTGTACACTTCAGACGTTTCAAAAGTTGAACAATTTTATATAAAATATTTGTTACACCGTAACCGTACTAGTTCAGTCTTACTTTGTGGGGACATTCTGAACAGAGCCTAATAAATGTGTATGTTATTAATAGACTGCGGACGTTCATGCAACTTCCAATTGTCATAGATAAATTTTAAGAAAGTAAAATGAAATAAAATGCTATTTGTAATGGGCACAGCCTTTGTAGATCCAGAACAAATAAAAATCGTACGAAATTCTCTCAAATTTTATATTACAGCATTTTCTGAAAACTTCCATAAGCCATAAATGCACAAAGCTCCGCAGTCTAGTTACTCATTTCCATTAAACCGAAATGACAGCCATTGAAGAACATACAGGCATAGAAAGGATATAAATTTTCTCCTTTCTTTTGCCAGGAAATACAACAAAGTTCTAGTCACTGTAACCGTAAAATAAATGCAAGTGGCGTCGAGTCTCGAGTAGTTTCGTCCTGGCAAGAGGGTATCGCGTTCCAGGAGGACATTGGAGGAGCGGGAAACCTATGGAGCTTCCAGCTATAAGAATTATTAAATTGTGCTCGCGGTTCGAATCGCGGTGGTCACGAAGCTTGTGGATCGGCGCGAGTCACGAGACAGAATTGCTCGCTCGAGCGATTTTCGAGGCGGTAAACCAGATAGAATCGTCTTTTATCGTCCCCGCTCGGGAAAATGAACGAAGGCACCGCGGCGCTGCGATCGTAGAAGAAGAAACCCGCGGACAATGTGGCTCGCGAGCCTCGAGCACCCGGCAATTACCGCTCGAGCGGTGCTACCTTTGCTCGCGGATGAAATTCGCGTGACTATGCCTCGTACAGCTTTCCTTTAACCGAACTTCGTGGTTCGCCAGGCTTTCCTAAGTACCCCGGCACGTTTCGAGCCAACATGGCCGCCGAACGTGTGTTGGACGGTATCGTTTATTCCTTCGAGTGCCACCGTTTCTTGTTCGCTTCCGGCTGCTGGTCATACAGTCACGGACTAATGTGCTCGCGATGCCATTAGGTTGATGCATATGACATTCCCGGGGCTTCAACGGCGCCGTTAAACAACCGCGACCTGCTTCCAAACGAAACTTATTGATCAAAGAAGGAATCACAAGTTTCTGAATTACGAGACAATGAATTACAAGTTTCTTGATTGTACTATCATGCAAACTGAATTCTTTGGTCATTCGCGTCCTTCGCCTACAAGATTGTCATCCCCATTTTGTAATATTTTTCTTGGTTTTGTAGAGTAGTTGCTAGTATATGTCTTAATGTCATTTTATGTAAAATGATTAATTTACAACAGATGTTCGGTATCTCGAGCCAGAAAATAGGCAAATTTTAACCCCGGGGGGGTTAAAAGAATCAAAACAAGCAACTTCTCTCTTGAGTGAAATATCTTACAGTATTTTCAAGCAGAAAATGGTTGAATTTTTACCTTGAGGAGCTCACGAGGGTTGAAAGAAAGTAACACTTGTCGTGAATGGATCCTTTTTCAGTATCTCAAACCAGAAAACAGATAAATTTTAACCCCGAGGAGCTAAAAGGATTAAAAGAAGTGACTTCTCTCTTAAATGAAACACCTCACGCTATCTTGATGCAGGAAATTCGTAAATTTTTACCTTCAGGAACATGTGAGAAAAAAGCTACATTTGTCTTAAATTTCTTGGATGCATTTATTCATTTCTACCTCGAGGGAAGCATAAAGCTTGAAAAACTAAGATTCTTATACGAAACCTGCTACAGTATCTTGGACCAGAAATTGTATTAATTTTTACCCAGAAGACTCAATATAAAGATTGAAGGAAGCAATTTATCAACCGAGCACAGAAAGTGCATAAATTTTCCCGTTGCCATTGTCTAAAATCTTCTCTTTGTAACCCACAGATAGTGCGACAACAGACAAAATGTCGGAATTGTCGCCATTGGTCACGGAGAGAGCTGGTGGAGTCACGTGAACGGAAGTACCGGTGCAGCACGTTGCTAACGCGACAGAAAGAGACAGCGGCAGGGCAGCGAGGTGAGAGAGGAGAGGAGAGGAGAGGAGAGAGAGAGTTTCGTGACAGAATGACATAGTCGCTTTCTACGGTGTGGCAGGGTCATCTCGGTGCAGAGAGACACGGTTGCTGCCAATCGTGAGCGGTCACCGCACGATTCTATTGTTCCGCTCCGCTGGGATGCATTGTGGAAGCTGGCTGAAGAAATTAATCGGCGGACTCCGTATTCGAAGTGCGAAGAAACCTAACTAACTTTTTCTCGATTCAACCTGATTGCAGCTTCGAGCTAATTCAATTGCCAGGCAGGAAAATTACAGAGTTGCGTTTAAAACGTAAAATAACGAGTCAGCTTGACGACGAAGATTTAAAGGAAATACGAATGTCGTAATCTTTTAAAACAACGTTAAACTCGGTAAATAAATGTAACATAATGGTTGATGTTTCTGCTCACCAAATTTCTCTGTCTTTTCAGAATGGATTCTCTCTCTCTCTCTCTGCTGTCCCCGTGAAATAGATTCGACCCTGAATTATTCTCCACGGGCGATTCACCCTTGTCTCTTTCCCGCGTGGCTTTATCGCCGAGAGGAATCGACTGCGGTCTCGCCGCTAAATTACCGGGTGGCAGCGGGTACGCGAGCGTGATAGACGCGGCAACACCTAACGCCAGTCACGCGCGAAACGGCCATCCTCTTCTTCTTCGGCTTCGGTACAAAGTGCACCGACGCACGGTGCTCCGCAAGAGCGACATTTCCTGGCCGAAACCCAAGGTTTTGATGGACCCGCATTTCCAGGAGGATTTACCACAATGTTGCAATGCGGAGACTTGAGAGCTGGTTGTTATTTCACTGAAATATGACAGTTGAAAGATCACAGTCAGAAAAAGTCACGTTTCCGACCACAGTGCGGCGGTTTCGGATCAAGATCGATTATTCCGAGGGCAGCCCCCCTAACGGATTGATCCGCGGACGTGTTCGGTCGTTTCCGTACCCTGACCTGTCCTACTAGCCCCCTAGCGAGTCCTCTTCAAGGTACATTGTTCCCTGGAACCGATCGCGATAACGGGACGGACACTAAACGCTACGCGGTATTAGCTAGCGGGCCGATCTCCCCTTTGTTTGCCACTCGATATGCTGTTGCTCGGATGATCTATGCTCGTGCAACCATGTCGAATAGAACGGAGATATGCTATGAAGAGATTGACCTAGCCATAGTTGCCTTTTCGATGACACAGATCACGCGGAAGATCCTTTTCGGATTTTTGGGATTTCTGTTCGAGCAGAGACGAGTCGCAGTTAATTGCAATTTCAGAATGTTCTTGGAGGACAAATTGTTACAGGTTAATTTGCTAACTTATAGTCAGTACGCAGAAGAAATTTCTATGCTCTCGTTTTATTCCTTTTTTCTTATGTTGATATTTATAGTCAGTCGGATCTTTATACAAAATTTCCCACCTAGATTGCAACAAAAATTCAGTAGAAATTTTCTAACGTTTTTAAATTTTTGTATATACTTACTGTTTCGTATTTAGCAAGTTTAGAAAATCTAAAAGAATTCACATTTGTCATACGTTGGGCTACTTTTAGCGGTTGTTTGGCCTGGCGTTGCAAACAATCGCCAAAATGTTTGCAGCGACGTGACACAGTTCTCTCGCGTGTCCGCGTGAGAATGCGGGTTTCCTCGGAACACGTCGTTATCAAACTAGATGGATTACGAGCCGCAGCTTCCGCGCCGTGATCTTTTCCCAAACAACCGTCGGAGTACAAAGCGTGGGAGGAAGTCTTTGTTGCGACCTCGGAATTAGAGAAAACAGCTCGTCATCGCTTCATTCATATGTATGAGCGCAACATTGTCGAGATGAATCGCGATCACAGCTAACGACCGTTCGCATTTGCGAGCGCAACGAATACCTCTCGGTCTTGCTCGGGGAACAACTTCCGGTTCGATTTAGGTACTGGGTGGCTCGTATGTTACTCTCATCGATCCAATCCGTACGAGTACGTGCTTCGCTTTACCAGTTGCTGTGTCATGCAAAAATTATTGTAGTATTCTTGTACGGCGCTGTTCTTTTCGAAATTGTGACGCTTTAACCTGCTGGCTGTGTATCTGGATTTGTTAAGAAACTCATTACACCTCTTTGTCTATTTTCATCATTTCGAAAAAATTACTTTTACAGTTTTCGTAAAAATAACAAATAATTCATTTTATTTCTTTGACGAGTGTACTCGTGCCCAGGCGAGATACTAAATGTCGACAATTTTTCAAAAGTTTTAGTGTTCGGATCCTTTTAGTCTTCATAGGGTTGCTGCTTGCAGGTGACCTAAACTATAGAATCGAAACGACAAGCATAGAAACTTGCATAGATATCTACACGGTAACGCTTAAAACAACATGGCCACGAACAGTATCACAAGTTCCCCAAAAATTCCGTGACTAAGACAATCGTACCGACATTTTCAACAAAATTACTGGCCGCCCGGCGACTTTCTACACCCGGTAATAATTGTCCCTATCAAAACAAGATCTCCAATCGCGGGAATCCTTTCACCCGTCATGCGGCCATCAAATCATTCCGAGATTTCAACAACGGTACGTCTTCCTACATTCTGGGGACCTTCAAAATTATGTTCCCAGTAGGGTCACCCTGGGTCCCGAGCGTATCCTCTTCGGGACACGCGTGACACGAGCGAAAGGGACCTCGAAATCGTCGATTCGACTGGCCCGGGGCCGCTTCACACAACTCCACAGGACTTCGCTACGCTCGATCCAGCTCCACACAGCTCCCCATAGCCTCATACATTACCACACAGCTCTACACAACTCCACACAACTTGGTACAACTTGGCTGCGCTCTCTATACAGCTCCACACAGCTCCACACATCTCCACGCATCTCGAAACATCTGCACACATTTCCACACAGGTCTACGCGTTCGCTACGCTCCACACAGCTCCGCTCCGCTTCATACAACTTCACACAAGTTTGCGCAGCTTCACACAGCCCTGGGCCGCACCATTCCGCTCTGTTTCGCGACACGGGTACACAGAGTGTGTCCGCGATTAAATCAGCCGGCCGCGATGTCACCTCTCGCGCGCGGTATGCGGCTCGGGGGATCCTTGACAGGAGGTCGCCGGATCCTGGCGGCCCCCCTGCGGCGCATGAATCACATGGCCCCGCCCCGTCGGGGCCCCGGAGCGTCTTGTCGCCCCTCTCGCAAGGTGACAGCTGTCAGACGACTGCTATACTGCGCGTATAGCAGGCCCTTAACGGCATGTAGGAGGCAAAAGCGTCTCTCCGCGTGAAGTCACTATCGCGTCCGCTTTTGAGCTTTCAGGCTTGCTCTCCGCGAGAGCTTCCAGCCCGCTTTTGCGCCGGCCACCTGACACATTCCTACTCCTATCGTAAATTGCCATGGCAGTTTGAACCTTTCGGGAAGCGGCTCTTAACCGGAGTGATTAAGACTCGCTTCGCCGTGTTCCGCGCGACTCGAACATCCTTGTCCGAGGAACTTTCGACTGATTTTATTGCGAGATCCGAAAGCAAGGACAACGGTCGTACTGTGTCGCGGGACGCCATTTGTATTGTGGCCGCCGACCGTGTACCGTCGCGTGTTGCGTCGGTGCAGAGCTCGGTAAAATACTGTTTCAAACAGTGGATCAGTCTGTTTTATTCGAAATCGTACGTGTACTTTTGAAAATTAAATATTTTATTAGAAAATGTTTTCAGAAAAGTATTTAAAATATTTTATTTTAATTGTAGGTCGATTCCTTGCAAGCACGAGTAACAATGTTGAGGTTTACGGGGTGGAACATCCGGTCGACGACAGAGGGGTTGAACACACGTGTCGAACGAACTGTTCTCGTCCCGAGCAATAAAGAAAATGGCAGAGAATAGTTCTACGCCGGTGCAGTAACGCAAGTCACCTTCGAAACGTTAACCACGGTCCCGTTCCGGATTTCGTCGGGGTCCAAACGGAAGCGTCTCGGCGAATTATTCCAGAGCGAGAGAGAACAAGACAGAGAGAGAGAGAGAGAGAGAGAGAGAACGCGACGACACGCGGGCTGTTTGACGAGCCTCGTTGCCGCTCATTACTCTCCGGTGGCCGCGTCATTTGTCTCCGGAGAATAATCGACGAGTCTCCTCCGAGCGTGGCCCAGGAGAAAAAGGGAGAGAGAAAGAACAAGAGAGGGGGGAGAGTAATGGGGGCTGTCGCTGCGCGGAGTCAACGAGAGCCCCGCAATTATGTAATCGCTGTGTCATTGCGTTAAAGTAATTCCATTAGCTAACGAACACATCGGCGGCGGCGGCGGCGGCTGCCAACGAAAAAGCGTCTGACCCCGAGCGCCGGTTTACATTGTACAACGGGGGTCACGTTCTCACCTTCCGCTCGTTCCCCTTTCGTTCAACCATCCTCTATCAAAGCCACGGTCTTCGGGGCCCTTCGACGCCGAGAGTCAATCGGATCGAAGACTTTAATGCCCTGTCGGGAACAACGATCTGCACAGTCACCTCGTGCACTCGATTCCCGGAGCGATTCCTATCTTCGCTTCGCGCACCAGAAATCAGTTTTTCTAGAGATGCACCGGGGTTCCGCTGTCTTTGTTTCATGATCGATTGAACGTTCACTTGGACGGAGGGAAATTTTAGACTGGTTCTAATATTGTAACATTTCATTTTTGAACCACTGTGGTTCCAAGAAGAATTTTAAATCCTGCTAATAATGTCAAAGACGTTGCATTCTGTCGGTGCTGACTGTTTAAATGCACTACCGCTCAAAAGTATCCGGACACTTGCGATGTATTGGCATTGCATAAAAGTTATTGTCGATTTTTATTAGTTTCTTATGAAATATCTAACGTTTCAAATTAAGAATTATGTATGTGGAACTTACCAATACTACGCTAAAATTAAATACGAGATTCATCGATGTATCCACCGCGTAGTGGATAGGTACTTTCAGTTAATAACTAGACTCCGGATCTTCATGGAAAATAAGACGTTTGCGCATCGATTGGACGACACAGGGAGCTAAATAGGAGTGTATATTTTTTCGTAATAATTTTAAGGTAGTGAAAAGAATGTATCAGTACTCTTAAAGTCTTTTGAACTGCGCACTGTTTTGAATTATACTAATTTTTTAGTGATGCCTGAAATCCGGAGTCTAGTCGGTACTTTCAGCCGCAGCCCTAGGCGTCCGCTGAAGCTCGCGTCAGTCTGCGATAAAGGGGCGGCAGTTTTAAATCGATACGCGAACCGGGGGCCGTGCAGTTTCTAACCTTGGTGTCTGGCCGTTCCACGGTCCGCGATAACCATCTAACAATCGCCAGAAATAGAAGGAACGAGCTTGTGCTCCGCAACCTTTAAATATAGGATCGACATCGACGGGTCGCGAATCGGCGATCACGGAGACCGGAAGGAAGGAAGGAAGGAAGGAAGGAAGGCGCTCGCCAACTTTCTTGCCATTCCCGAGGCTTAATAAAGCCACGACGGCTACGGGGGAACATAATAACGAGAACAGTATACTAGACTGGTTCGAGTCTAGCTCCGTTCGACTACCGCGTTCGTTTCTGTATATTCCCAGCTAGACGCCTAAGCGAAGCCAACTTTCTTGGCGCGTTACCGTCTCTTGCGAGCTAACAAAGCTGCTTTCTTGTTCCGCCGCGGAAATGGAAGCGGCGAACGACTAATGGCCCTCGAGGTACCCGCATTTCCGCGGAATTAGCGCGACGACCGATGCTGCAGGTGCCCCGCTGCGGAGAATCGATCATTCCTTTCCTGCGAGGGCAATAAATAGAAGCTCGCGATGTTTGTTGCTGGTCCCTTGATTGGCAGCAAGAAGCACAGCGATGGAAATGACCTGCCCGCCGCCGCGCCGCGCCGGCTCTCTTGCACGAAACCGGCCATTGCTCTTTTCGCTTTCTTTCTCGCTTCCGGAGTCCTCCGATGAAATTCATTTTGCCCGCACAGGCTGGTCTAACTACGTAGCTTCCGGAGTCCGGAGGTTCATTTTACCTGCATTTTTACCTTGTTCGATCCACTCATTTTTGTCACGAATGCGTAGAATCCGCAGTCTAGTGATTAAATTGTTTTTGTGGGATTTTTAGGGGATTGTTCGGCCCGCCAACGCGTTAATGGTGCCTCTGACGTGATTTTCTTGGTCTCTGTTGCGGAAGAAGAAGGGGTTTTGTTGCCGGAGCGCGGAGGCCGAAGAGGAAGGTGAGCAGGAATCGGGTTTCCTTAAGTTACAACCGAGTCACCGGTGGTTCTCGACGTAATAAGGTCGATAAGCCGAAGACAGGGCACGAGTCGTCGCAAGAAAGAAGCCGACGGGACGTGGACGAGACGACGCGACGCGTCGAGGGACACTCGTTCCACGAGGGGACAAGGTCCGAGCACACGTATCGTTACACACGGCGACACCAGAAAGCCCGGGCACGTCATTGCCGAGTTATCCTCGCCTTCGCCGACAGGTTGGCGTTAATCACGCCACGTGGATCCACGGTACGGACGTTCCCGAATCGTCGATACATCAATGTCCATTAAATCCCCTTGGACGAGGAGAGCTCTCGCGATTTATATAGGTCGCAACGGTGCCGCGGCGAAAGTTCCTCGCGATCGCTGGATACTCTGACCGTCTTGCCGACCAATGCAAGTGTCTCTTACTTCATTTTGGTTTATTAACCCTTTGCACTCGGTGCCGTCGCACAGGTTACCTATCGGCGCTCGACCTTTCACGGACACTCTAGGCAAACAGAAATCGAACCTTTGCGCTTCACTATACCCTCCGAGGCATCGCTAAAAATGACTACACCAGAATTTAAAACAATATTTATTTTATTAAATGCTACGGAATTATTGAAGTTTCAAATAGCAAAGCGATGCAGTGGTCAATTGTTCAAACGATTCAATGTTCACATGGAAAAGCGATGCAGTGTTCCATTTTTCAAATGGTAAAATGATGAGATGGTCAAATGACAGAAAAATGGAATGTCCAAGTGTTCCTACGCCCAAGTGTTCAAACTCCCATGTCTGCAAATGTTGAAATGTCGAAATGTTCAAACTCCCAAATCTTCAAATGTCCAAATGTTCAAACTCTCAAGTCTTAAACTGTTGAAATGTTGAAATGTTCAAACTTCCAAGTCTTCAAATGTTCAAATGTTCAAACTCTCAAGTCTTAAACTGTTGAAATGTTGAAATGTTCAAACTTCCAAGTCTTCAAGTGTTGAAATACTCAAACTCCCAAGTCCTTAAATGTTGAAATGTTCAAGCTCCCAAGTCTTCAAATGTTGAAATGTTCAAGCTCCCAAGTCTTCAAATGTTGAAATGTTCAAACTCCCAAATTTTCAAATGTTAAAATGTTCAAACTCCTAAGTCGTCAAATGTTGAAATGTCGAAAGGTTCAAACACCCAAATCTTCAAATGTCCAAATGTTCAAACTCTCAAGTCTTAAACTGTTGAAATGTTCAAACATCCAAGTCTTCAAGTGTTGAAATGTTCAAACATCCAAGTCTCCAAGTGTTGAAATGCTCAAACTCCCAAGTCTGCAAATGTTGAAATGTTGAATCTCCCAAGTCTTCAAGTGTCCAAATGTTCAAACTCCTAAGTCTCCAAGTGTTGAAATGGTTGAAAAGTTGAAATGTTGAAAAGGTTGAAAAGTTAAAAAGGTAAAAAGTCGAAATGTTGAAATGCCTAAGTGTTAGGTGTACGAACGATCTGTAATTTCCAATGTTGACAATTGAGCACTCATATTTATCTCTGGAACGCATAAAATCTTTACTCAGAAGTATCGCAGTTCCGTCCATTTCCGGGCGCAAAGGGGAGGTGAAAAAATCATCGGAGGAAAGAAAGAGTGAAAGAAGAAAAGAAATGGAGCATCGAAGAAGCAAAGGAGGGGGAGCAAGCGGCGCACGGTGCCGTTACAGAGGAGTCACGACCCTCGCCGGATCGTTTTCCCCAGGGTGCCGCGAGCGTAAAGCTTTATGCACGCGTTTCCATCATACCGCTCGGCGATTAGGACGTATCGCCGTTAAAAATGCATGCAATTAGCGTCGCGGCGCGCGTTTCTTCTTAGGCGAGTCTTCCGACCCCTTTCTTCGCCGGGTGACAAAATTACGATCTACCGGGTGTCGTTAATATCAGCGTCTCGCGAAGGGAGGATGAAGGGATAAAAAAAAACGCGAAGGGAGAAAATACCGGAACATGGGGGGGGGGGGGGGGAAGGAGGATGATCTGCGAGATACCGGCGGCTGCTCGGAACGGCCGCGTAATCTACAAATGTAAATGTACTGCCGTAATCAAACGGCCGCGAACCGAGCGCTATACTATACGTGTAACCGTGCTATACTGCGGGAAAATTGCAACGCAAGGGGAAAACCGAATTGCAACTCTCGCGCGTAGTACGTTATTGTACGCGAGGATGAACGCGTTGTTGCGCACACTTTCCTGCGAACGCTGTGATTTCTGTCTCCGAGTCTACTAAATGTTTATGCTTTTAACCCTTTAGAAGAGTGTCTCGGTAATTATTAATTCTGAGCCCCGCTTAGTAAAATACTTTTTTACGCTTGGTGCTTCATTTAAATTCGAGAAAAGATATTGGGCTTTCCGTTCAAAAAACTGAACTTGACCCTGGTATCTAGATGAAGAAGCAAAGTAACCCCCCTGGAAGGAAACTCAGGAGTTATTTGAAGTCCTGTTACGAGATTCACCCTGTAATTTTCCGTGGCAATATGTGTACAATATTTTTAAACAATTTTTTGGGTCGCGTCAAACGGGAGGCTGCTGTGAAGTGAAAGACAGGGAACACGTTGGACAGAAAAGGGTTGGGACGGTCCCGCTTTCAGCACGCGTGTGTCCCGATTCCTCGGGATCTCGGGGACGAGCAGGATCGGTGTATCATTGCTGTTAGGACATTTATGAGCCGGTCGGATCCGCGGCAATAACGAACGAGCGAATCGCGCGCGAACGAGGACCATTTATTTCTCAAACTGAGTTACGAGGAACGCGACGCGTCCGGTATAGGCTTCTCGATAAATTACAGGACAAGGCCTGGTACCCGGCCTCGGTGAAGCCTAAGACCAGACCACGGGGCCGGGTCCTCGTTTGCTCGATTCCCTGTTATCCCCTAATCAAGATCAAAAGCTGGTAGTCGCGCGAAAACCGGCGCCACGGCCACCGTCGCACGGACTCGTTAAGCTTGCCCGCGGTAAATTAGTGGCGGGCTCCTTTTGCGGGCCAACCACGATGACAAATAACGATAAATGTTGCCGGGGGACTCTCCCAGATTCCCTCGAATCGATCGGTAGTCCTCGCCCTATCCTGCGGAGTTCAGTGACTCGCTTCAGCTACTTCTGAAACGAATCCTGTGAGCATCATCCTGCTTCTATAGACTGTTTTTATTTATTCGACCACGGTGCAGCTCACCAAAAAATCTGAAAAAATTCTCAAACTATATTTATACCTCTACACTGATACTGTGAAAATATAAATAATGTCGCTCTTAAACTTCAATTCGAAATCTGCATTTTTTCAATTTTTTTTTTTTGTGGTTTTTGACTTTCTGTGACCAGGATCTTTGTCTTTAAAATCTGAATTAATTACTGCGTTTGTATCTGATTGTTTGATAACTGTTCTATTTTTTAAAGAATTTTTTTGAAGATTCTAATACTTTTAATTCTCTGCGTCCTCTCTGCAAAAGAATAAAATCTACCTGTAATAAATTGGTCTTCGCACAGATTAAACGTTCGCGAAGTTGTTTAGTGTCTACCGTATTAACATTCCAGCACTTGGAACAGTAACCATTGCCGAAGGAAATATCAAACACTGTCCAGGTTCCCCGAGCAATGATTTTCCGATTAGCCATTCTAAATTCAGCTGTTCAACGAACCTGAAAATTACTCCGACAATCGCAAACGAGCCTCGTCCAGCAATCAAATCGTTTTCTTCGTCGGCGGACTTTCTTTTGCAATAATTCGCGTGATTCGTTCGAGTCGTTTTTCCGGCCGTTCACTCGCGAGAAAGAAGCGTTGAGAAGTTAATTAAAGAACAGAGAAGAGAATCGGCACAAGCTGACTCGTTTAACGATCGACGAATTCATTCGGTCTCCTTTCTCCGGCATCGTGGCCACAAAATATGTCTTCATTTCCATACACCCTTTAAAACACTTTTTTTTCAAAGTGGAGATCGCTCGAGTTGTTTCAAGAACTTGGAAAAATTAATCTACTAAATAACGCG
The DNA here is from genome assembly GCA_028454245.1 of Halictus quadricinctus. Taxonomy (NCBI): domain Eukaryota; kingdom Metazoa; phylum Arthropoda; class Insecta; order Hymenoptera; family Halictidae; genus Halictus; species Halictus quadricinctus. Next base: position 9,611,518 of record CM052115.1, on the reverse strand, counting down.
TACATTTTAGGAAAATGATAGGAATTGCAAACAAAATAGTATTGATTTTATAAAATTATAATTAAAAATTGTAATTGATAAGAATTGCGAACAAAATAGTAAATATTGATTTTACACCTTCTCGTCCGAGTCTGTAATGTAAATATTAAAAATACATTTGTAGATCTGTGCCAATTATATGCATCCTGAAAATTTCAGCAAAATCCATCAACGTTGCAATGAGCTAATAATATTTAAAGATGACCACTACACTATTTATGCACAATAAATATCACTTGGGAATTTTTTTCTATAATAATTTTAGTAGATCGGAGGTAACATGTCAATATGAAATCTTTGAATCCTTTTACTGTTTCAAATTGCAGGTACTCATTTTTACCATAAATTCACATAAGGGCATAATTCCCTGACAATTTTCATTACTCATAGCAACGTCATTTAAATGAAATTGGTGTGTATAATTGACACAGGTCCAAAAAGCGTACTTTTTAAATTTTCAGTATAGTCTCAAATAGAAAATGTTCAAAAATCAACTTTTAGTATTTTCTCTGCAATTTCGATCAATTGCAATTTCTCAATAGTTCTAATATCTCAACGTTTGAGCCCATTTTAAAAAGGTTATTCCGCCTTCAAGTGTGTACTCTTTCATCTGTCTGTATGCATGTCCGACTGTTATCGATAGATCGAGATGGATTTGTCGTAACGCCTCGGCTTTTCGAGTTGTAATTGCCAGGGCAAAAACGATCTCGATTCGTCTCGCTTCCCGGTAGACAGGCTCGATAGCGACGAGTTAAACGACTGGCACTCCGAAGACAAAAAGCTTCCTGTCTCATGATAATTAGGTTTCTTTGTCGTGTGTGGGCGCAGCTCCCAGTTGCTCCTCGTTTTTGAGAATGTTGCAGGAGTGCCGGTTTTTAGTCGCACAAAAGGGAAAGTTTGATCGTATCGAATCAAAGAAAATGTGTCGATATATTCTCGCAGTGTCGAGTATATTCTGCAGTCGATGAAATATGACCATTTTGCAAAAAGATGCAGCCGGGAATGCGATGCTTTTCTTCGCGTGGAGAGAAAGTTATTGTGCACAGGAAAGGATTTGTTGGGTTGATGGAAGTTGAAAGAAGGACTTTTGCTTTATTGGAAGGGGAGAATTTGGGGCTGACAGCTTGGTGCCATTTGTTGGTTTTGTGCCATTGTTCATAATTAATCTCTTTCGCGAGAAAAAATTAGACCGCGGATTTTATACTTTTATGATAAAAATGACAATTATATTAATAACAGAGAAAATATTCGAGGACCTTGACAACACTGTTGACAATATTTATTTTGCACAAAAATCTACAGTCTACTTGCATCGTTTTTTCCCCATTACGTATCATCTAGTAAATCTCGACAGAAAAATTGAAATCGTTTGGACCATTTGTGAAAAATACCGATTTAAAGTGTGTGCCATTAATGGTCAGTCAGCAAATGTGTACCATGAACTGGCTATAAATAATTCACCACGAATTTTTGGTCACGTAACCGCACAAAGGACAATGCTAATGAATTCGTTCGGTGACCTTTAAGTCGACCCTGTTGACGCCATCGGGCGTTGTCAGTCGTGCGAAAAATCTCCCGATCGAAAGACCCGGCGGAGATCGATCACGACGCAAGGGGACAAGATCCAAGGATCCAGGATCCTCGGCGACACCGAAACGTCTCGGCTCGATTTTGACAGTCCCCACTGTCCCGCGGCATGATGAATGAAGGACCCGCGAGGAACGATCGACGTTATCGTAAATCTCTCGACTCGGGGCTATTGTGAAGTCACTCGTCATCCGTTTCGATCTTGTCGCACCTCGCGTTTACTCGCTCCTGCCCGCTTAAACCCGCTCGTTTACTCGCTTGCACGCTTGCTCGCGCGGACGAGCACCGATCGAGCAGACTGAGGTCAGATCGTTATCGGCAACGGGGGAAGCCCAGCGAACTCGATTCGAATTCCGATTAAGACCTTTTAGAACGTTCGTAAATGTCGTACAAGGCTGTGAAATCGACGGGAACCCGCGTCCTCGTGAACCATCGCGATCCTTTTTCATCGACTGACCTGATGATGCGCCCTGACTTAGACTCGACCCCCCGGCCGCCATCTTGCACGCGATGCGCGGGGGAAAGTTGACGATATCGTACCGCTTCAGACATTTTAGATCCTCGGGGACAGTTGGTTCGATTTTTTAACACTATTCCTAGCGCGGTGTATCTATTTTTACTTTTTATTTTATATATAACCCTCCCCCCCTCCTTTCTGTTGTACCATCAGTTATATCCTGTATATTCAAACAAATAGATTTACCAGCATTCATTTCAGTCTCTATGGTTACAATATTGTAATAAAGGTAATCTATGTAGAATCTAAGAACAAATACTATCGCAGAGAAATTATAAATCCTTCTAATATCGAATACTTTCTAATGCGTAGAATTATCCAAAAGAGGTTTAAAAATTGTTGCATTTACAAGTAGACTGCAATCCGTAAACGAAAATAATATTGAAGAAAACTTAGTTCTACTACAGTTAAAAATGTTTCGTATCAAGTACAGTGGCCATATGTCGACATATGTCGTCAAGGCCTGGATGATAAACGTCGCGAAATTATCCAACTATCGCGGGGTATACCCCGAGTGTAAACATAACACGGGCATGTCTCCTGAACGATAAACGACGCTGGCAAGACCCGTGTTGTTGACATATATCGAGAATTTACTGTACCAACATTTGTTTACGAAGTTAACTGAAATTAGTGTTTCGCCTATTAATGACTCTGTCGAACACTAAAGAATGTCCAGGATGATTTCGATGGGACATTCGGTGGTCGGTAAGAATGCACGGAAAAAGGGCTATCGCACGGTGATTAAGATCCACCTATGGTGTTCAGCGGGCAAAAAACTTTCGCTGGGTTTATGCTCTTTTTGCCGGGCCTTCGACCGGCTAGCGGCTGCGACAACAGAGAGGATGAAACGGGACACTGAAAAACAGAGGACGGACGACAGTAATCGTCCCTGATTATCGGACCGAGCGGACAGATTACGAGCACAGGACGGGCAACATCTGTTGCTCCTTTAGCGGGCCGTGGCTACACATCGGAATGGAGCATTCCTCTGGTACACGGTTGTCGCTTGCGAGAGCAAACCATCTTCCATTTGTCGCGCGAGCGCGCGCGCGCGATCCGATTAATTCGTTCGGGACGATGATTCTTCTGATGACTAGTGCCGTTCGGGATTGACGGAGTTGATTGAACGGTGAGTTTTAAGAACACCAGGCACTCGGGCCCGGAAATTAAGGAGTGGGGACTGGGGATTAGTTGATAAGGACAATATCCAGGGACTAGGAAAAACCTACAGGTACCAGGGACTGGAGATCAGAGATTAAGGAGTCTAGGAACTAGGAAAAATGACCAGAGAGTAGGGACTAGGGAAAATATCCAGGGACTAGGGAAAATCTTCAGGCAACAGGGACTGGGACCAGAGAGTAACTACTAGGGACTAGGGAAAATATCAAGAGACTAGAGGAAACATCTCCAGATACCAGGGACTGGAGACTAGAGATTAAGGTTTAGGGACTAGGAAAAATGACCAGGGAGTAGGGGCTAGGGAAAATATCCAGGGACTAGGGACTTGAGACCAGAGATTAAGGACTAGGGACTAGCACAAATGACCAGGAAGTAGGGACTAGGAAAATATCAAGGGACTAGGGAAAATTTCTAGGTACCAAGGAATGGAGACCAGAGATTAAGGAATAGGGACTAGCACAAATGACCAGGGAGTAGGGACTAGGGAAAATATCCAGGGACTAGGAAGAATGTCTAGGGACTAGGGAAAATTCTCGAAGTCTAGGAACTGGGGACTAGGGAAAATATCTAGAGACTAGAGTCCAGAAAATGGTAGGAACTACCCCTTGGGTAGGGTTCAGGGGATATATCTATTGTATGACTTATATTGATACCCTAATTCCAACATGGTTTTCATTCTTTCTCACATATAATCGGACGATCGAAACACTTCCCCGCCGTTCATTCAATCAACCGATTGTCACCTATGGGTATACAACTCATTAACCAATCTTTACCTGGCAGATCTCTAAACCAGCCAGCTTCGACGCGGAAAATATACGCGAACTAGAAAGTCCATTACTATACCTCGTTTACGGCATTAATCAGTATCATTTCATTAGAGAGAGCCCGTACAATAATTTGCTCTAAAGATCAGCCGTTACAATTGTAGCGCGCAGCTCTCTTCCGAAGCTAAAAATGATTATCTTCCTGCAATTAATCATTCGAAAATTACACATGCCCGAGAAAGATTCACGGGATTCGAACCACAAGATCTTTGGGGGGGAAAAAAGCCAATTATTTCAGGATCGGTTATTAGAAATCCAACAAGACAGAGTGAAATGAACGCAACAGAGTAATCGATCGGTCACTCCCGAAGATCCCCGCGAGTTCCCATTTGCCGCGGAGGTTTTTCCGCAATATGTTCGCGGGTGCGCGCGCGCACGTTCGCGCGTTTACCACTCGAGCCGAACGCGAACGTGTAATCGGATTACGGAGAGAAACGATTGCGAGCCCGTGCGCGATTTATTGCCGCGTTGACGCGCCCGGCCCCGATGAACTCGATATTCCGCGGGTTTGCGCACACAGCTGTACCGTTAAGCGAAACCCGCGTGCTCGCGCGCTCCGGCATTATTAGTCCACGAGTAATTTGTTTTCTTGCGAGAGTCGCCTAATGCGACAATCCTTCGAGCTCGGTTTATCAACCGTGGGTACCGTTACCAGAACGTGCTGCTGTCATCTAATTTCTGCCTGTAACGCGTGACCGTTTCGCGCGCGCGGACGTGCGGATCGAGATTTCCGAGAGGTTTTGCGCGCGGAGCCCCGGGAATATAGATCACTCGAGAGGCTCCGTGCAGGAAATTGCAAAAACCTTCCTGGTCACTTACGGTGCCGGGATGATCCCTGATATCCTCGAAAAAGTTGCTATTAACGTGACCATTACCTTCCCTCGGAATAGAACCACTGAAAATATAAGGATGTTGTTAGAATATGTTGTGGTTTTAGATATCGCTTATGTCTTCGTGCTCCGAAGCTTGAACGACGGCTTACGGTATGAGTTATGTTTTGTCGGTATTGGCGATTTCCTTGCCACCGACATTCTATAACTAATTAGCCAAAATTCACATTCGTTGAGAGCTAGTTGCTGTACCATAGAATCCTACTACTCGTAAACTATTTGTGCTATCGAAAATGTTTTCAAACGATATGGTTGCACGAGTGGCAGACAATGGAACAATAATTTTCTTTCTGTGTTGCTGTTTTGTAGAGATATGAAGGCTTGTTTGAGCTCCTTTATTGCACACAGTAAATTTTAAACTCGAATACCACACCAAAAAGTTACTGAGACATTCTCTGTAAATGATTTGTAACGCAAGTAATTTTCTAAATTTTGCACCTTTTTGAAAAGTGAGAAAAGCGAGAAACTGGTGAATTTGGCTTGCGAATATTAGAATGTAATCTGCAAAATGAATTGATTTTTCAGTGTATTTTGCATTGGTGAATTTTCAATGCAGAACCTGTGGAACGGAATCACGGGGTCCCAGAAGAATGGAGGCAGAGGACGTCGAAGCCGTTGGAGCATGAGAGGGGGCTGCGATCGGGGTCCGAAAAGTCACGGGAGGAGCTAGCTGCGCTAGCTTATGCATGGAAGCCGATCGACCGTCAGCATTGACAGTTTTTGCGTGGTGTCATTATGGCCGGCGACGGCACAAAAGACCGTCGTCGACCGGCCAGCCATCCGTGACGAACGCGGCGACTCCCGAAAGAAAGAGGAGATCTTGCGCCGCGGAAAAGAGAGCACGAGGAGGACGATGATGGAGAGGAACAGGCGGAAGAAGGATCACCAGGCTCCGCTGTGAAAGAAGGACGAAACGAAAGCCTGGGAGGAGACCGTGGGACGTCGGGCCTGGGTCGGGCCGAGTCGGGCCACGGGCTCTTATCATCGCCAGGCAATCGGCGAGAGGCGACACTTTTGCCCCGGCTTTTGCTCCGGTTTTGCTTTTCTTTTTTGCCCCGGCGTTTGCTCCCTTTGTCTTATACACGGTCCAGAAAATTAATACCAAGGGAGGCAGAGAATAGGCGGCCGTGCGTGTCCGCTCGGATAAGCGAGACGATGCTCGCCCGGCTCCTCGGGCCACGATGAAAAACACCCGGGGAAACGGGAGCACGTCGATCTGCTTCGTAAAAGGAGTTAGCCGGACTGCGGTTGCGTGTACTACAATGTACGAAGCACGTCGCCTCGCGACGTCCACGCCCGTGAAATCGTTCTCGACGGACTGAGAGAACCTATATCCTCCATGGTTCAGGAGTTTCAGGCCTGTAATCCGAGGCGAGCGCTGCTTCGGCCGACGTGCCGGCGAACAGGTCCAACGATTACTTGGAAGTGCTCTGGTAGATTCGTTCTTCCTATTTGCCTACGGTAGTGTCCGCAAACGTCCGAAAAATTCGAGACCGAAGTGTCCATCCTGTGGGAACACGATTCCTTCATCTGTTGCAGCTATCATCGAATGTGTAAACAATCATAGAACTGTTTTACTTCGAATGATATTTTCGTGATACCTACACCAACACATTGCTGGCATTTTTCCGAGTAGAACGAGTCCAAACATGATATAATTCGGAGCGTATTTGCTTCTTTAATTCGTGATATAGTAGGACCTCGATTATCCGAACTAATCTGTGGAACGTCTCTGTTTGGATAGTGGAACTAAATAAACTGAATGTATACTGATTTGTTCAGTGAATCGCGTCCAAATGAACCGCTTGAAACAAGTATTCGAATAACATTCGCATTCACGTACCATTGGTTCGGATAATCGAGGCTCTAGTGAACCGTGAATTAAAAACCAAATAAGATGAGAATTGTATCACGTTTGGAGTCATTTTAAAACGTCACGAATGTATCAGTGAATGTTACGAATGTATAAATCGCGTGCATTATTTCCAGCTTACTAAAATTGTTTAAAAAAAGGACGAAATTCCTAAATTACTCCTTCTACGTCCTCCTGAAGCAACTAGCTAAAAATCCTGTGCTTCATCAAGAGTTAAAGTACAACATTCTGCAAAATAAAACAAATTGCCTGCTCAAATTATTCGCCAAAATCTTGAAAAGCACACAATAAAAATTTCTAAAAAAAGCAAGAAATTGCTTGCTTCATATAATGGGTGACACTATTGACCAAGTCCAATAAATTAATTTTTATTGTGCAGTCGAGTAGACTACATTGGATTAGGATGTGAAGGATGTAAAAGGGTCAACAATTAATTATTACTTAATTAAATTCTTGTAATTCTATGGAGGATTTTTAGGATGATCATCGAGGCAGTCAACATGTTAAATGCAGAAAGTGGTTTTTTCGCATACAGATCATCAGTTTAATAATAACAATTCGTAGAAAGGCTGTGATTTCGAACACCTCGTTGAATCGGCAAGTACCGGTACCGAGTTACGACAAATCGACGTAGTTTGACAGACTGAGCAGGGTAAACACCTCCGGGGAGTGATCGTGCAGATGAAAGGAACTGGGAATCGAAACCACTAAGGAGGTGCACGTGCAGGTTCGTACACGTTGTCGCTCGGTTTGCCTGAAATCGGTCGATTTTCGTTGAGCCGCGAGATCGGATGCCAACAGCTTTTTCATCGATCCGACCGAGTTCATCTGTGGAGAACTTAATCGAGCTCGGCCAATCTCATCCGCAATCCGCGGCCGAGGAAAAACCGTGACGATCGTATCTGCGGTTACAAAGTAGACTGCCGATATTACGTATTCGACAGGATTCCTTCCTTGAAATGATCGCTGGATCGTCTAAGCAAGCACTCTGCTTTTGGACGCTACTTTTTTGGAATTGTTTTCGGAGGAATTATTACACTCTTCGCAGTAGGATTTTGCATACGCATTTGCAGATATTTGAAGTACATACATTTTTTTTTCTAAGTAAAAACAATGAAAATTGCAGGAGTTATAATATTTTATATAGAGCACTAACGTAGTCATTTAGATGACTATGACCGAATATATTAGGGGCTATTATTTCTTAATTTATTATATAATCTGCACATTTTCAATCCCCCTCTTATAGAAATCCAGGGTTCGTCAAGCAAAATATGACTCAAGGTGCCTCCTCACATCTTCTACAGAATGTTTTATTCCTTAAATAATGATCCAGAAAAGATGATAGTCAAAGGGAGCGATATCCGGAGAAATCTGTTCAACGATCGGTACAGAACTAAAAGCAAAACAAATTCTTTGGAAATAATTGATGGGTACCCGCAATATTTGTCAATTAATGCTGACAATTTCTATTTTCTATAAAGTTCCGCGCTGATTATGAAAACAAAATGGCTTGAATTTAGCGACGGAATGGTTCCATCGACGGATAGAGCAACACCGGTTAATTGGCGTATCAATCCCGTCGGAAACGGGAGATAACTCTTCGAGAGGCAGAGAGGCGATCGAGGTCCCGGCAGGTTAATAAAGTTACGGTAGCTCATGCGGCCGGCCGATTAAGCGTGTTTCGGCTGACGCTCGGGCCACGTCGATTAATCGAATATGAAAAATCGGCAGACTCGAGAGAGGAGCGTAAACCCGTGAAACCCGTAACCGGGACGAGCCTGTCCCGGAATTGATATTGCGAGCGGGACGGCTGCCGGACGGGAACGTGTGCTATGGGAAATGAGATAACGGTGCGGCGCAGCTGCCACGGTGGCAATTACTTACTTATTAAAAGACCGAGATGGACTGCATTACCGTGGACGGTGCACCGATGCCGATACACGGCGAAATCGACCGGTTATTTCTATCGGGATCTCTTAATTCGCGAACGCCGTGTTTCACCATTGCCATTAATTTAGATTATCTTATTCTTTCGTGACAGACATTTAGGCGCTTTACGATAGACAAGCATGTGTCTACGAAGGAACAAGAGGATCACATCTGCCCCTAAACCAAATTGATGCACCGTGGCAAGTTTCAAGTGAGCATCCCTACCACAAGGGTAGTTACAGGGTGAACAGGGTTTAATGAATTATGTTCAATTTCTTTCGTTCTGCTTGACAAAAAATTACGAAAAAATTCTTGAACGTTCTACTTGGAAAGACTGTACATTTTTTCCGAATTTTTGACTAGAAAATCGATTTTTAAAAAATTCCAGAGTCCGAGTTAGGTTCTTGAGATCGATACATTTTTTAAAAATTGGTCTTGTAGTAAAAAATTCGGAAAAAATGTACAGTCATGTGTCTTTTCAAGTAGAACATTCGAGAATTTTTTCGTAATTTTTTGTCAAGCAGAACAAGAGAAACAGAGCATATTTCATTAAACCATACTCACCCTATAACTACCCTTGTGGTAGGGGTACCGATTTGAATCTTTCCACAGAGGATTTTCTTCGGATGCCGTATCGACTGGTACGAGTAAAGATCAATTAGATTTGATCAATTTCAAGATCAATTTAAAAAACTTCGTCTCAGAAAAGTGGTAAATCCAACGGGCATCATGCTGGTTGCTCCGTTCTATCGGAACCGTGTTTTCAGGATAGCATGTGGTAGCAGAAACAATTTTCTCCACCTTGATCGAGTGCTATACCATCGAGTACAACAATCGGGCCTGATCGGGCCCGAAGAACGCAGCCGATCTCAAGCGAGCAATTAACAGAAACAAGAAAGGGGGATGTTTCTTTGGTAATTATAGCCGCATCGGAGAAAACGCTCGGTACGCCGCGTTCAGAAATCGACGGGGAATACTTTGTGTTGGAAAAAGGGGAGGAGATCGTTTGTATAACGATTCCGGTGCGATCGCCGCGGCCAAAGGAGACCGTCGCTCAGGTAATAACGACGCACGATTAATTTGCATGGTACGCCGGCGCAATCGGAATCGCTGTTACACGATTCGAGAGCCATAAACGAGCAACGCGGCTCGAGATCGGATCGTGTACCGCACACGGCAGATCGGTATCTGCCTCGGAGTGCTCCTCGGACCCCGGTGTATCGATATCGTGTGCCGCTGCCGTGTCGTAACGACTTTATAACGGATATATCGGTGCCGGGATCGAGGAGAGAGGAAGAGAGGAAGTGTGAGAGGGAGAGACCATTGACGTCAATTTTCCTCTCGATCGCTGCTTCGTGACGGCCCTTTGTTATGTTTGTATAATGTCGAGCGCGAACACGACAATCGTTGTTGTATGTAATCGCCGGTGAATTACATTCAATCGAGACTCGTTTTAATCGCTCGCCGATAGAATATCGTACAAGCAGACTCGCCGTGTGGGTGGTGGACACTGAGATCTGACAAAAAATGCGAGCAACTGATCTGGCAGAGGATTCAATAAATTTTATTGCAATTCTTTTTCTATTTCACTTTATCGCCGGTGATTTTAAAAACTAGCGCGAGAGAAAAATTGTGTCTCTAAAAATGAAAATTGTCAATCCGGATCGGCGGAAAACATTTTCTCACGGTGCCTGTCCTTTCGATAGCGTCAGAATCTTCAGTTAGTATCTCGCATAGTGTTCGACCAGGAAAGAGGAAGATAATCGTACCGACGGTGATCGTAAATTGTTCGCCTGTTAACCGGACGCGTTTTCCATTATGAAAACACATGGACATGGTTAGGGATGATTGATAACGACCCCGAGCGAATGGTATCGTAATAAATCTGGTAGGATGTAATTGAGTCTATTAAGCGAAGGAAATGAAGCGTGCAGAGCTGCGAAGAAAAGTATAGACGTGGAACGATGAAAGAGTTCACATTAAGCGAGCATCCGATTAACCTTGAATTACCTTCGGATAGCGATGCCTGGGTCTGTACTGACCCAGACGATTTTATCCCCGGCTTTGAACGGCTGACAAAAATCTTCACGCTCACGTTCCAGTTCAGGGGAAAAATCCTGTTCGACCGGAATGGATTAATCACGGGTCGAGAGCTCTGGCAAACGAATGCAATAAACGAGCTGTTTGGAATGGTCTCCGGTCATTTGGAAGACGGGGCTCGATGGACAGCCGGCTGGCCAAATACTGAGCCCCCTACATAGATATTAAGCTGGCTAAATACTGAGC